>APFE030384336.1:4004-43033 GCA_000404065.3 Pinus taeda
GTTACGGGTGCCCTTCAAACCCCTTGTTAACTACGTGGAAAGAATATAACACAACCCAACATTCTCCCACTTGTTGTTTTCTTTCCACAGGGGGCCACAAGAGAGCTTAGTTATTTTCCTAGCCCTGAAATGCCCATTGTTTCTCTACACCAAGAGAACATCTCAAAGCTCACATATTTTGTCAATGCATCTGCAGTATTCTTCAAAGTGTCCACCTTTACCAACAACACCTTTTTGTCTTCTATCATATCCCTCACAAAGTGAAACTGAACATCAATGTGCTTTGTATTTGAATGATATGCAGGGTTATTTGCCAAGAAAATTGCACTTTGGCTGTCACAGTCTATCCTTATAGCTCCCTGTACTAACCCCATATTTGAACATAATCTCTGCAACCAAACTGCTTCCTTGCTTACATGAGTGGCTGCCATGTATTCTGCCTCTATAGTTGATAGTGCCACTACTGATTGTTTTTTACTCATCCAACTGACTGCATCTCCAAATAGGTTAAACACATACCCACTTGTAGATCTTCTCTGACCCAGATCTCCAACCTAGTTTGCATAAACAAAACAAAAAATATCCAACAATCTGTCCAATCCTAGTCTTCCTTGATAGCACAAACCATAGTCAGTAGTGCCATGCAAATACTTGAAAACCCGCTTCATTGTTGTCCAATGCTACTTCCCATCACTGATATCCCTCAAATTCCTCATTTTCGCACAAACCCTAGTTTCTTGCTACAATTTGATAATTTTCTAGGTTGGGCTTGTGTTTAGCCCTTTTGGACCCCTTCCCCTCACTCAATCTTTGAAATTCCATTTTCCCCTATTTCCTAACATCCCTCCCTACTTCCCAAAATTTTCTCAATAATTTAGACGCTCCTTATGCCCTTCATTTCACTTCATTTCGACAAATCCCCTGTTCCACACATCGGGATAGGTTTTACTCCAATGATGTTTCTGAGCAAGAAAAGATGAATTTTGAAAAACTGAGCGATATTTTTTTCCACAATAGGCCAAGGAAGAAAAACCTCCACTTTTTACACAGGTATCATGGTTTTAGAGAAATGTCAAAAATACAGTTGCCTCAGGAGAATTCATGCACCTCTGAAGTGACCTTGGGAAACTCAATATTTCTCCTAGCTTGGTTGGCCAAATGACTTTCTTGATGAGTTAAATGATAACGAGACACAAAGATCTTTCCAATGAGCTAGCATGAGCTCAATTTGAAGTCGAAGACAACCTTCAAAAGTTGACTACAACATCACTCTGCCTTTAGGCAGCCTCATTTTGCACATTTTGACCAGTCTTGGAAGATTTGACTTTTGACAGGGCAAATGAACTCCAAATTGAAAAATTCATGTTGTGTTGGAAAGTGGACTCAATAATCGTTCCAATGAGCTATCTCACACCCAATTTTGACACTAGGAAGGCCTCCAAAAGTCCTGCAAAAAGCACTACGCACTTGTTAGTTGGTGCAACACATCTGTTGAGCGCGCGCACCTAGTGTAGGTTTTACACTACAATTTGAACAAGCGTGATGTACTTGTCGAGTGTGGCACACCTGGGTAGTGGCACGGTGCACTTGCCTGCTTAGCCCAAATTTAACTCAAATCATTTTGCCAAGCTCCAAATTTGTGCAATCTTCATTCAACAAGTAAGTGAAGCATTCCATAGTGCCATTGCAAAAGTTTTGATCATCATTCATGGTGTGTAAATAGGTGAAAAGGAAAACCCTATATTGTTGCACAATCACATTCAAAAAACTGTCTAGGGTTTCAAAGTTGTCATTGTTGTTGTTTGCTCCCCTTGCATTAGTTACATTCCCCTTCACTACATTTCACTCATCTCATTTCCCCCTTCCTTCTTTCATTCACATTCATCTATTCCCCTATCCCCAAAACTAAAAACCCTAATACCTAATCTCACTACTCCCAAACCCTAATTGGAATCTCTAAACCCTAATACATAATTCCTACTATCCCCAAACCCTACAAACCCTACTCACATCACCAAACCCTACACACTCTCCCTAAAACCCTACACACTTATCCTACTCACTCCCTAAAACCTACTCACATCCCTAAACCCTGTTCATACATACATTTCCACACTCCCGTCCCCATACACTCTGCCCATTACATTCCTCTATCCTATTCCATACTATTATCCACAAACCATTCATATATAATCACATTTTTCAAAACCAAGGGAAAACAATGGAAAGAGACAGTGAATATGATTACGATAAGCAGCAAAGCAAAGGCAAAGAGAAGATGCACAAGGATGATATAGATGACAAACAAGAAAGAAAACAAACAGTTGGAGGATAAGCAAAGCCTAATGGAACTAGAAATGTTGAAACTGAAGAAGCAAAATGACGAAGAGGACAATGTCACTTTGACTTCCATTGAACAAGAGATAGAGAATGACATGGAGTCTTGGTTGGAGAAGATGAACATGCACTTGGAGAGGCTGCTAGAAAAGGCTAACAAGGAGAAGGACATGTTGTGGCACATGGCTTTTCATTATTTGGCAAGAAACAAAAGTTGCAAAGCAAGAGTTAGGACTTTAAAGGCCAAGTTGAGGAAAAATTTGAGGAGGAAGAAAGAGCAAGATAAGCTCAAGATCTTGGCTGAGGCTTCCTTGGCCCAGCATAGTACTTGATGCAATTCACTCAACCCAAATTTCAAGAAATTTGGCACACTTTTTGTCAATTTTGAATTTTTGGAGCAAAACATAGGTTTTTCTGCCAAGTGCATCACGCCACCTAGCGCGCGGTTTTGCTAGGGACCTCCTTTGGAGGAAAAATCAGCATTTTTGGATTCCTCATGAAAAAATATGAATGCGCACAAATGGCCAAGAAATTTTGTCAAGTTTTCAGCTTCAAAAGGGTCAAAAACACCTCAAAAATGCCCTTTCTGCCCCTTGTTGGCCACACAGGAAGCAGTGTTGGGAGAACTCACTTTTGGAGAGGCAAATGGACACCAAATTCAGAAATTCCACCTATTCTGGAAAGTATATAGATCTACCTTTCACACAAGCCCACTTGGAGAAAATTTGGTGCAAGGGAAGGCCTCCAAAATCATCTTCAAAAAGGCGCTACACACAGGGACAGAGGCGTTGCGCATAGGATGGAAAATTGACTTTTTTGCCCAAAAATTATGTTTTTCGCCTAGTTTTTTCTCAGTTTGACTTTTCTCTCTCTCATAGTCAAAATCATGATATAATTTGATGTAACTTGATGGATTTTGATGTAAATATGCTAAAAATTCACTCATGGAGGTAGATACATCATGAAAAGGTAGTTTGAAACTGATTGAATCAGTTTCCTAGGTTTTAGAGGCAAGTTGTTCCACTACCTACTTTTAAATTCTTAGTTTAAATATTGTTGAAATAGCTCCTAAATTCATGAATTTGACCCCTAAATCTTAGAATGAGTTGTTTGTTGCCTATATCTAGTATTTTTTCAATCATTTGTCAAAGTTTGACTTTTGTGAGAGCTTGGAGCAACATTGTACATTTATCTTTGCAGTTTGGCAAAGGAATAGACCAGGGTTTGCAGCGTTTTGTGGGATTCTTGTGAAAAATTGATTTGGTGTTGTGTCTTCTTCTATAATTCAAGTTTTACATTTGTTTATGTATGCCATTTTCTCTCTCTTTTCAGCTAAACTAAATGAATCAAGGATAAAGGTAGAAATCATTGAAATTGCAGTGCTCTACCTAGGGTTTGTTTGGTTATTAATGTTTTCTATTGTTTGAAGAGGATCCCTAAGATTCTCATGCCCTCTCCAACTCCTCACCAGTCCTAAGACTCTCCATCTCATTCAATTTAAAGTACTAAATCATTTGCCTACCTCGCCCCATAGAAACCTTTGCAAAACTGAGTTTAATCCCCAGACCCAAATCTGGCTTTCACTTTTGAGCCAACAAAACATTATCAAATTCAAATAAACTCCTCTGAGCATATAAATAGCCTAAAATTAGTCTTTACATCAGCCATCTCAAAGCCTCATTTGCTATATTTTCCTGACATTGACAAGGAGAGAGTCCTCTCCCAACCTGGTAGGGCTAGCTACCAGGTTAAGCATGGTTTGATGTTACCCTAGATCTTTCTCTTCTCAGCCTGAGGTAGATCCAGGCACTAACATAGACCATTGAATACATTGGGCTACTGACTACACTTGCATATGGAACATGGGACATGTCCTCTTCCTCTTCTTGTGTCTTAGGACACTGTTCAACAGATAACTTTACACCTACAAGAATAAGAACCTTCACCAATTTACTATCCTGCATATTAATCATCTACAATATTGTCTAGACATACTTCCTCTAGTTTAACCAAAGCTTCCTCTTTGTCCGATCTCTTTAATTTCCATGCCCAAAATATAGTTTCCAGCACCAAGATCTTTCATGTCGAATTTGGAGGACAATTGGGTCTTCAAATCCTAGATAATTTCTTTGTCATTTCCAACCAGAAATATATCATCCACATAAAAGACCAAATAAATAACACGGTCACCAATTAATTTAAAATACACATAGTGATCTAATTTTCTTCTCATGAAGCCAAGTCCCTGTATAAATGTATCAAATTTCTATACCACATCCTTGGCGACTCTTTTAATCCATACAAAGACTTCTTTAACTTGCATATCGTTCTTTCTTACCCCTAACCGCAAAGCCTTCAGGTTACTTCATGTACATTTCCTCTTCTAGATTCCCATGAAGAAATGTTGTCTTCACATACATCTGTTCTACCTCAAAATCAAAAGCAACAACAATATATAAAAGTAATCTAATAGAAGTTACCTTGGCAATAGGAGAAAAAATATCACCAAAATCAATTCTCGGCACTTGGGAATAACCTTTTGCTACCAACCGAGCTTTGTATTTCTCCACCTTTCCTTCTGCATTTGTCTTCTTCTTGAACACCCATTTGTTGCCAATGGGTTTCCTTCCAGCTGGCAACTCCACCAAATCCCAAGCCATTTTGTGCAAAGATGCCATTTCATCAACCATGGCCTCTTTCCAGAGTTTTCCATCCTCTAAATCTATTGCTTCCTTCACAGTTTTGGGATCATCATCAGTAATAGATAAAGCAAAATTTGAATAGAAATTAGATGGACTATACCTTTTTGGTTGCCTTCTTTCTCAAACTGATTTTCCCACACCTAGAGTTTGTGGCTCTTCATCTTTTGATTCCTCCTCTACTGTAGAGTATGATTCTTCCTCCTTTAGGTTAAACTCTATCTTCTCAAGTTACTTTGGTTGGACTTCATGTTTAATAACATCTTTCACCTCTCTAAACACCACATCTCGGCTATACAAAACCTTTCTTGTTACTGGGTTCCAAAGCTTATAACCCTTTAAACCATTCTTATACCCAATAAAGATGCACTTTTCATATTTACTATCCAACTTGGTTTGTTTCTCCTTTGGAACATGTACATATGCATCACATCCAAATACCCTCAAATGTGAAAGAGAGGGTTCCATACCTCTTGTGGAGTTTTATCCTCCAACACTGATGAAGGTGATCTATTGACCAGGTAACATGTTGTCTCCACTGCCTCTACCCAAAATTCCTATCCTAACCCGGCACCGTTGAGCATGCTTCTTGCCTTTCCATCAATGTCTTGTTCATTATTTCTATAAATCCATTTTTCTGAGTTGTATATGGAGTAGTCTTCTACCATACCATACCACACTTCTTACATAATTCTTCAAATTCCTTACTCTAAAACTTTCCATCGTTATCTGTCCTCAACACCTTTATCTTCTTCTCTGCCTAGTTTTCCACGAGAACCTTGAATTCTTTAAACCTGTCAAAGACTTCAGATTTCTTCTTAACATGTATTCCTTGAGAAGTCATCTATAAATGATACATAGTACATAGACTTACCCAGTGATGGAACATTCACAGGTCCAAACACATCACTATGCACAAGCTCTAATATATGTTTTGCCCTCTTACCACTAGAGGGGAAACTCACCCTATTCTGCTTCCCATATACACATTTTTCACAGAAATCAAAACCTAGAGAGCTATTACTCATACCTTCTACCATGCCTTTACCATGAAGTATTCAAAGGTCCTTCTCTCCAATATGTCCAAGCCTTTGATGCCACAACATGGTATTCTCCCCAGAGACCACTAGATTTTCTGCTTCACTTTCAAGAACCACAGAGCTGTTGCACCCATAAAAAACTGTGCAACCTTGTAGCTTGTACAGAGTTCCAATCCAAACTTCCGGCATCAATACCAGTGCTCCTCGAACCATCTTGCAGGTATCCTTCTCAAACACTGTTTTTACACCTGCATCATCCAGCTTGCTTATAGAAATCAGATTTCTAGCTAATGCAGGAATATGCAGAACACCCAGAAGTGTTCTAACCCTTCCACCTTGCAACTTCAACTTTACTTTTTTGCGACTAGTGATTCTAGCCTTCCTTTCATTCCCCAAGAAGACATTACCACCATCATATTTCTCATACTCGCAGAACCACTCTCTATGGGGAGTGAAGTGAAAGGATGCACCTGAGTCAATCAACCATGCCTCATGATCTACATGTGTACTTGAGGAAGCCAAGTACACATCCCCACCTTTATCTTAGGTGGTTTTTGCCTCTGTAGAAGGAGCATCATCAGATCCCTTTCCTTTATCGGGAGCTTTAGATTTACAGTCCCTTTTGTAGTGCCCTTCCTTTCCACATTTCCAATGCACCACCTTTATAGGTTTTCCTGGAGATTTAGATCTCCCTCTATATTTAGATCTCCCACTCGATTACTTATTTTTGTTTCTGTTATGGGACCGTCCTAGTACAGACAAGGCATCACCATTATGGCTCTCCATATTTTTCCTTCTCATTTCCTCCATGAAGAAGGATTAGACTATTTCATCAAACTACAAGGTATTTGCATTGCTACCTATTATAATAACCAGACTATCCCATGAATCTGGTAGAGAACACAACAAACCGATGCACTTATCTTCATCTGAAATTAATATCAACAGATGCTAACTGACTTACCATAGTATTAAATGCATTCAGATGCTCTGTCACCAAGTTTCCATCTTTCATCCTCAGGTTATATAGATTTTTCTGCAGGAATAGTTTATTCACCAAAGACTTAGATTGGTACAAAGTCCCTAACTTGTCCCACAAAGCCTTCATCGTAGCTTCCCCTGATACATTCAGCAATACTGAATCTTAGACACACAATTGTATTGTGCTCTTTGGCTTCCCATCCAAATTATTCCATTCTTCATTGGACACTCCCATTGGTTTAGTACCTAGATCTACCGCGATCCAATGATCTTTTTCCACCAACAAATCCTCCATCTTGAGTTTCCACAACTCAAAACTCTGACCATTAAATTTCTTGATCTCTATCTTTCCATTGCTCGCCATCTTCTTTCACCACTAGAATCGATCTCGCAGATCTCCCACTGAAGAGGGTCTACCATAGGCTTGAGCGAAACCCCTCAGCAACAAAGGAATCCCCTTGAAGCCAAAATAGCTTCGATACCGAATGTCCGTTTTAACCCCGTACAGAAATTACCTACTTACGAATTCTAAAACATAGAAAATAAACAATGCGAGAGCACAACACATAAAACACATATACACAGAGATTCTCCCCTGGATCCCAAAACTAGGACTACCAACTTGATTTTTCATTATGTTCCTTTCAATGTTACAATACATATTTATACATTCTAAAGCATCCAATACCACGGACAAAAAAACCATCGCGTCCAAAACCATGGACCGAAAACCATCACGTCCAAAACCATGTGCGAAAATCATGCACAAAACCATAGGTGGGTCCGTCCAACATAACATAGGGTCTAAAACCAAAATTTTCTGGAGCACTACCCTAGACCCCATTGAGTGGGGTTACCTGCACCCTCAAACCCCATGTGACCCCCTCGCTATGAAATCGGCGCAACGAGGGGGGGGGTCTGCCCCCCTTCTAACCTCCCGGTTAACTACGTGGGCTAGTTGTCGAAAGAATATAACACAACCCAAAAAGGAATGCCTATATTATTTAGTGCAATGGATTGAAAAGATTGCGAATAATATAGACAAGGAATAGTTGTATAACATAAAAAACACACACATCAACACAACAAATAATCAAGGAGTTCACCAGACTTCCTCGCTACACCTCCTAGTCTAGCTTTCAGTGTCGACCTTGATATAATGTCTTCAAGAGAATATTATTATAAGTGTGAGCTCAAATCGAGTCTCCACACAATAGTGACAAAAAAATAGGGATTTAATTGAAATCCTCAAGTCTACAAGAGTCCATAAACTCTCCCTCTTGCTCTCTGTCTTCTACTTTCTCTTTCTCTCTCTTTGTTTGTCCATGCTCTCTTTTGTGCTACCATTGAATGGATTTTAAGCCTCTCACTCTGTCTGTTCGCCTTCCCTCTTCTGGTTCTTGGCCTCTGTCCCTTCATCTCCTTCTTGAGTTTTTAACAATCACCACTAAACGCTCTAAGGTATGGTGGCCACCTATTTTTAAACGAAAAGGACCATTGGCGTGGGTGAAATCCCAAAAAGTCGTTTCTCTATTTACACAAAGAAATACAGAGAAAAAATAGAAAAATCTGACAAAACACTTTCTATCAGACTTCAAATAATATCTAATCGCATCCATAATACCTATCAGGTGTGCTTGATTGCTATCAGAAGTCGCAGTGCTCATATGCCATGGTTTCCTTTGTATTTGGGTTTATAATGGAAATACAAGGAAATATGTAGAATACATTGAAAAACCCGACAAAACATTTTATCAAAACTCAAATTATATAGTGCTGCATTTATAAACTTTTCGGGTCCATCTTTATTGCTATCGCAAGTCGCATGTTGCATAGGCCCCACTCCTTTGTATTGCTCCGATGCGATATTGCGATGCGATATCACGATCGGCGATTGCATATTGCAATGTCTTTAGTCCCTGGTAATCCCTTCCTTTGGCCATGTTGCGATGTGATAGCGCAATTGGTGATCGCATATCGCTAATCCTCAAGCCCTCGGTAAGTCCTCCTTCATGTTATAATGATGCGATATTGCGAGTTGATCTGGAATGTTGATCTGCACGCTCGATCAACTTTCCTCGTTATATCGCGCTAATTTCTATCGTGATTTCCATAAGGCCGTCTTTGATATAATTCGTTGGCCTCTCCTGATTACAATATCCCGATTCAATCTGGACCATTGATCAATTCGATCCAATGGCTCTAGTGCAACGACATTTGAACCTCCTATAGCTCTATTTTCCACCATTCTTTCACTATTTTCCCTTGTGATAGTGTTTCCAAAAGTTAATATACATGGAGACTTAGAGGTTTTAGGATCGATTTTGGATCACGTGGT
This sequence comes from Pinus taeda, assembly GCA_000404065.3. Lineage (NCBI taxonomy): Eukaryota > Viridiplantae > Streptophyta > Pinopsida > Pinales > Pinaceae > Pinus > Pinus taeda. The sequence goes on from APFE030384336.1 coordinate 13,400, forward strand.
GAGCTTCGAAAGCTTCCTGCCCCACGTCGCTCATTCCACATCTTCTACTGCTTTCATCTGTTAGTTTCCCACATCACTCACCATACCCCGCCACTTCATCGACTACTCCATTAATGGATGATAGAGAAACACAAAGATACATCAGCAGAACCACAGGCCGAAGCTACAGATTTGAACAACAAAAAACCATCACTTTCTAATTTCCATTACTTCCTGTTATTTTATTTTCTTGAGAATGAGGTGTCTTTTACCCTCTATGTAATATTCTGTAATAACCTTTACTTTAAAGCAATTAGAGGATAGTTAGGTAGTTTGACAGTTTTTGTGATTACCAACTGTCTCATAGTGTATAAAAAGAGGAAAATTGACAGAGAGGGGGTTTGAACTTTGGAGAACCTGGAGACTAGGCTATTATATTCCTAATACAACTGTTGATTAATGAAAGAATCAGGAGTTTTCCACACATTGTTGGGTATGATTTTGTGACTTCTTTGTTATGTGTCTTCAAATTTTTTCCTCCTTTAAGTATGGTAATGAAGTTACAGGTATTTATTTTCTTATGTAAATGAAGTTAAAATTACTTAAAGAGTGCTCCTATACTTGAAGTTCCCATCTCTGCAATTATTCTAAGTTACAAATAGTAGTTTCTGTGTAAGACAACATATTATCTTTAACTTCTCCAAGTGTTACAGATCGTAGATTCTGTGTAAAACAACATATTGTCTATGACTTCTTCAAGCTTTCTTCATTCATAATTTATATTCAACAATGAATGGCATTCTGAGATTTTCATGTCAGCTAAGTATTGAGGGTTTACAACCAAGCCTTTTAGGTCCTCCATTTGAGAATACAACATACAATTAAGTGACAAACAAGTGACAATAATTATAAACATTAATGCCTTAAGCATAATTTCTACACAGTCAAGAAATTGGTTTCTTAAGGTACAACATTAATTGGCGTCATTGTCACAGAGAGAAGACAAGAACACTTCTCCCTGGGTTTTCAATATTTTCCTTTGGTTGTTCAGTGAGGAGGAAATATTTGGTTGTTTTGAACAAAAGCGATAACTCTAGCTCCAAAGAGACCCCATACAAGGTCAGACACCTCACAACACAAAGTTCAAGACTTTTATATCTTGAAAGGCTAGTTTCCAAGAGGGTTGGAAGGCCAAAGCTCCACTTACACCAAGTCCTACACTGTCTGCACCATGAAGTAGTTCATCAAATCTTTCACATTCATCTTTTATTAACCAAGAGTCACCTTCGACATCCAATCATTCTAAGAACCCAATTGTTAGGAACAGTCTTTAGATTATGTAACTTTTTCAGTATCTGCTATAGTTATTTAGCTTGAACCTATAACTACATTACCACCTTTGCACACTTCGTTTACTCCTCATTCAGGTTCCACATCTGCTAGTAACCAAGGTTCAGTAAATTTAGGAGCAAACATGGTAGCACATGCATCTTTTATGAATAGGTATACACCTATTAAATTGCCACAATAGTTGAATCAAATGCCACAAGAATACTTGAAGATTCTTCCTCATTTCATAGGGGAGGATGAACAAACATTAGAGAATCATGTATTAGTATTTTGTAATTTTGCAGAAAACCTAAATTTTAAACATCTGGATGTTGTTCTAAGACTTTTTGTCCAATCCTTGGATGGAGAAGCAAGAAAATGGTTTAAATGGCTTCCTAATAACTCAATTACAACATGGGAAGATATGGAGCGCTTGTTCACCTAGAGATGCGGAGAGAAAAGAGACCATGGATATTCACTCAGAGAGTTTAATGCTATCAAGAAGAAATCTGATGAAAGTGTTGTTGAATTCATCAGAAGATTTAATAAATTGTACAATAGTCTTCCAGTGGATATTAAGCCCCCTCCTGCTGGTGTAAAAATAACTTTTGCAGGCGATTTTGAGTCAAATTTTGGATTCACATTGAGGGATAGGAGATCCCCAACCCTTGATCAGATCCAAATAGATGCATTAGAGATAGAAGTAAATTTGGTGGTAGCAGGTAAAACACCAGATACATAGCCTATCCAATATAAGGGAAAGGCTAAAGTAGAATCTTCTCAAGATCAAACATTAGAGGATATGAATAATGTAAATAGAAATTTGTCTAATAAATTGATTAAATTAGAATTAGAGAGTAAGAATTTTTAGAAACAAGTACAACAAAATAAAAATTTTAATCCTCAATATAGAAGACAACCTCTACAAATTTTACAGAGGGAGAGAAAGGATCAAGATCAAATTCAAGCACCACTGTATATAGAGGCAGATCCTGATGGAGTACCAGAGCATTCCAAGGATCATGATGACCATATTTTCACATTGTATGTAGTAGATGAAGTTGAACTAGGTGTTGAGGGAGGAGAATATAGTGAAACATATGTCATCTATGATGATAATGAAATTGATGAATGTTGGAAGCGGTTTTTTGATTTTATGCAAGCAAAACTACATAAGAAATATGACTTGAGATCAAGGAAAAGATCTAGAAGTCAAGAAGACGAAGGTGAGCAGCAAATTCCCGCTCCCTTACAAACGATGACTCCACAATAACAAGAACCACAACCTACAAAACAATTGAATAAAAGAAAGTAGAAAAAAAATACAAGTAGCAAGACTCAAATGCTTCAAGGTGAGTACTCTCAAGACAAAACTGAAAAGGTTCCTTTAGAGAAACTTGTTTCGATTCCACAAGAGATTTCAATCATGAAGAAAAGTGAAGATGAGAATGAAAGGAATACTAAATAGAGTCATGTGTTCAGTTTCACCAAAGAGTTAGAAAATACTAGAATTCAAGTACCCCTCATAGAATTGGTTAAAACACCAACTTATCAAAGAGAAATTATAGAGTTTATCAATCTATCTTAGAATGTGAATATATATGACATTGTGAATTTGCAAGAAGATAAACCAGTAGTGTTTTTTGGTTCACATGTGGAGGAGGTAGATTCTTCAACACCTCCTTTCTACATTTCTTTATTGGTTCATGATTTACTCTTGCACAATTGTATGTTTGATTCAGGAGCCTCACATAAACTTATGCCATTATTAGTGATGAAAAAACTAAACCTACAAGTTACTAAACCTTACAGAGACTTGTATTCTTTTGATTCACATAAAGTCAAGCGTCTGGGGGGAATTAAAGATGTGGTGGTGTCACTACCCCAGATTCCAACCAAAAGTTTGGCAATGGATGTAGTGGTAGCAGATATCCCTGTTAGGTTTGGAATGTTACTATCTAGGTCATGGGGGGCTAAATTGGGTGGTGTTTGGAAACTAGATTTTTCTTATGCTGTCATACCAATTTTTGGTGGGGAAGAAAAGAGGTTGTATAGAGAAACAATATTTATTAGAACAATCACAAATAATGAAGCAAGTAATTCACCTGTATATAGCCAGGAAAACGATGACTTTTCTTGCTTCATGCTGCATGACAATGCATAATTAACTGAAGATAACTAGAGGTAGCTTACTTTAGCCTGTGTAAATATAGAGCTACAAATATAAGTGGTGTGGAAGTGCTTCTTTGATGGAGCCTATTCTAAAGAAAGAATAGGTGATGGTTTCCTTTCACAGGATGAAGGTCTTCGAGTTCATTAGTCGGGTGTTGGACATAGAGAAGAAAACGAGTAAGTGGGAAATGTTGGACATCAATATGTTGAGCCATTTATCATAGAAAAAGAGGATATCTTATGTAAAAAGAAAGTTGATAAAGAGATTGTTTATCATTGCATTTAAGAACACAATGATGCCCATGGATCAGTGGTAAACAATCTATTTGAAGTTGGCCATATGTCATATAGTGATGTGAAAATTTTTCTTTTATTTCCTGAGGTCATAATTACAAATTATTTTCAATCAAAGAGACATAAAAGTGACAAATCATTTTCTTAAAGATGTTGTTGATTGTTCTATTGAGCATATTATCCCAATAGAAGGTTTATTCGAGCAAGAGCCTTCATTCATAGAGATTTTTTCTTTTGGGGCTGATCAGGACCATATTTTTTCTTATACTTTCGAAGATCCTATGGCAGATTACATGGAGAAATTTATTAGCAACCTACACATACAATTTTGTGGATATATTCCTAATTTTTGTTGTGAGCTTCCATTATGCATAGTTTATTTTCCATTTAATATGAATTGTATTTTCAAAATTCACTAGCAGAATGGTTCTAGCTCAAGCACTCAAATGCTAACCTGATACCATTGGAAGATTGACTTCACCTGATTGAGATCAGTCATGTACATAGGTAGGAACCTGTACATAAATAGGCTTAGGTGTTGAGCATTTGGTTTCCAATTGTAGTTCTTTAGTTTAATTTTCGCTGATAAATAAGGGTGACTGTCCTAGTTGGAAACCGATTTCTAAAGGTTTCAGATTTCAAGAATGTCAGGTTTTAGTTTTTCAAATTTCATGGTTTTCAGAATTTTGGACTCCATGCCTAACTAAGACTACTTCCATAGAATTTGAATTCGTTAAGAAATATATGACTCCATGCCTGAGGTGAAGACCCTGATCTGCATTCTTAGTGCTTCTGTGGCAAAAACACCATCCCCAGGTGGAGCCAAATGTTGTAGCATCTATTGTTATTTAAGTTTTATTTTCAACTTTATCACAAAATGAAAGAAAAATCAAAATATGAAAGAAATGGTTGATTTTATATTATTAATGGCTTTTGAAAGTGATAAACCCATGAGAAGATCTAGACTGTATGATTAACGAGATATAGATTCAATGAAAATCACATAGTTGACTAGAATGGGGTTTATTTCGGAGATCGGATGCGATGGTGTATCAAATACAATTTAATCTGCTGAAGTCCTAGCCACATGTCGGGTCCGTATGGGAGCGACAGATATTGGGTCGGAAAGTAATCGGGTTCTATATTTGAAATCAGACTCGATAAATCATTAGCTGGAAGTTTTCATTCCTATTGGGTCTGTATGGGAACGACAAATATCAGGTCAGAAAGTAATCAGGTTCTATCTTTGAAATCGGACCCGATAAATCATTAACTGACAGTTTTTATTTCCTATTGGGTCCGTATGGGAGTCAAAGGGGTGTTGAAAAGGTGTACACGATAGGTTTATGAACCAGAGTGTTAATTCTTTTGAGTTCCATGGTAACCAAAGGTTTTCCATTGTCTAAAGGTCATGTAGGTTAAAGAGGTGTGATTAAGCAATGGCTTGATAAGTACATTGAGGTGTGTTGCAGGGGAGCAATGAGCATGAAGATTAATTAAAGCTCAACCCCCGCAGTTGGCCATGAATTTAGCATGGTTGACCGAAATGTGTGGCCTAAAATTACTGCAAGGGTTTGACCTCGTTGAAGCTACCATACATTCTTTAGCCCTGCAGTGAGATCCCAAAGCTTCCCGCCCCACGTCATTCATTCCACATCTTCTACTGCTTTCATCTGTTAGTTGCCCATGTCACTCACCATACCCTGTTACCTCATCCACTACTCCATTAATAGATGATAGAGCAACACAAAGATACATTAGCAGAACCACAGGCCCAAGCTACAGATTCGAACAACGAACAACCATCACTTTCTAATTTCTTTTACTTCCTGTTATTTTATTTTCTTGAGAATGAGGTGTCTTTTACCCTCTATGTAATATTTTGTAATAACCTTTACTTCAAAGCAGTTAGAGGATAGTTAGGTATTTTGACAGTTTTTATGATTACCAACTATCTCATAGTGTATAAAAAGAGGAAAATTGACATAGAGGGGGTTCAAACTTTGGAGAACCTGGAGACTAGGCCACTCTATTCCTAATACAACTGTTGATTAATGAAAGAATCAGGAGTTTTCCACACATTGTTGGGTATGATTTTGTGATTTATTTGTTATGTGTCACCAAATGTTTTCCTCCTTTAAGTATGGTAATGAAGCTGTAGGTTTTTATTATCTTATGTAAATGAAGTTAAAATCCCTTAAAGAGTGCTCCTATACTTGAAGTTCCCACCTCTGCAATTCTTCTAAGTTACAGATAGTAGATTCTGTGTAAGACAACATATTATCTTTAACTTCTCCAAGTGTCATAGATAGTAGATTCTGTGTAAAACAACATATTGTCTATGACTTCTTCAAGTTTTCTTCATTTATGATTTATATTCAGCAATCAAATGCCATTCTGAGATTTCCATGTCACCTAAGTATTGAGGGTTTAAAACCAAGTCTTTCAGGTCCTTCATTTGAGAATACAACATACAATTAAGTGACAAAGAGGTGACAATAATTATAAACATTAATGTCTTAAGTACAATTTCTACACAGCCAGGAAATTGGTTTCTTAAGGTACAACACCATGTGAAAAATCCTTCAAATGAAGCAACTAGAATTATTTCTTCTAATAGTTAATTATTTAATAGTTTATTTGCTACCACAAATAGTGAATTAATCACACTACAATTTCTTCACCATTTAAAAAATATTGTAGAAGCAAAAATAGGTACTGAGAAATGCTACCACACACATAAAAATGACACCATTATTTTTGGAAAATTTTCCCGGAAAAAACCAATGTGGGAAAACCGATGCAACAATTGAGGGTTTTATTATTTGCAGCAGCATAAACTATGAGTACAATTGGATTCCTAAAACTGAAAATCCATTGCAAGATAAATTGACCACAAAAAAATTAGTGAGACAAATTTTGTCTCACCTGACCTTCATCCAGCTCCAAAACTGGCACAAATAGGCCCCACAAAATCCCTTGCATCACGCCTACACAAGCCCTTAAATGATTTCCCTGGAATATACCTATGATCAAGTCATCTTCCCAACTTAGCCTTTGAGAATGACTCACTTTCCTCTCTAAAAATTCCCCCAACTTCTAGTAATTGAATTGACCCTCTGTCTGGCCAAATCAAACTTTGTGTCTAAAGCTTCTACGCAACCTCACGAAGGAAACTTAGCCCTCCTGTAGCTAACTCTTTGGGACTAGAAGATCCTCCACAAATTCTCCATGTTCCCCTCTACCACCTACTATCCGATCACTAGCTTGATCTCTCCCATTGAATCACCTACACTAGAAAATTGCATTGCCTTGATCACTGAGTATCTGCACTGGTGTGTTATCCATCTACCATCAACCTCTTCTTATAATCACTAGTTAAGACTCCAAAGGACAAAATTAGAACTTAATCGATGGTTGATATTATCTCCAAGTCGATCTGTGTGAGTTTCTAGATAATTCTCACCTTTCTCAATTATTTACTATTAATTAACCAGTTTCCCTTAGTTAGACTTGGGAAAAATTTAAATGATGGTCAATTAATTTAATTCAGCTATCTCTAAATGGAATTTCCAGAAACGATTTCTGGGTTTTGGAGAACTCATGTGTTTTAGCCTCTCCACAAAGTATTGAGATTATAACATCATCTGATGCTACAAAAACTAATATATTGTGAAAGAACTTTTCTCCTTGGAGCTTAATGGAAATGTCTTTGTGGGAGAAATTTTGATGTTAAGGGCCTATCTATGTGGTGAATTTTTTTGACTTAGAAGCTTTTCTTTCTTGATTATTTCTTCTACATCATTAAAGGAACCATTGTGATTATTCAATACTATCCTAAGGCTGCAAAAATTGATACATTTGAAATGAAACTTTGTCACTTGGAGGGAGGATGTTTAGAGGCTCTTTTCACATAGACTCATTTTTTGGTTTTGGGGGATTTTTAACTCTCCTTGCTAGGCCATATTCTTAAGTTCCTTAGAAATGGTTTCATTTTCACTTCATGCCATAGTCAATTTTGTGGTTGGAGGCTTTTCCCTTGGAGTGATCCCTTCTAGTGCAATGGTGACTTCATAATACTCCTTCATTAGCCAAGGGGTTAATTTCTATCAGGTTCTAATCTCTTGCCTTAATAGATAAGCACCAAATGACTGAATTAAAAGGGTTTTCTTTTTGATCCCATCTTTCCATTTGATTCCTCTTGACTTCATAACCATAATAGGATAGTGGCATCAATCTTCATATCCCTCCATCACCTTTTACCCACTTCTTACAAAAAATACTAAAAGATATCTAAAAATTATGTTTCATTAATGCTATGATTGACATCACATTGTGCCTAGTTGACTATACCTTATTGATCCTAGTAGAGAATCACCTTTGAGTCAAAGGAGAATCGAACTAAAGTGAGAGGACAAGTTGATATGGTGACAAGGAGTAATCTTCCTAATGATTCTCATCAAATTATGCATTGTGGATTGGGGCTTTTACCAACGCATATAATTTGGGCAAAAACAATCCCAAGTTGAGACCACCTTTTCCATGGTGTCTCATTTATCTTCCAACATTATGTCAAGTGTTGGATGGTATGTGGACAATGGTGCATCAATACACATGAATTATGAAAACACAACCTTTAGCAAGCTTCAAGAGCACGCGATAGGAATGAGAGTGAAGTTAGGTTATGATGCTACATATCATATGAAAAGGGGGGGCTCCATTTCTTTCTAGATCCCATCAAGGGATGTTCATTAGTCGAATGATGTGTTGTTTATTCCTAGTTCGAAGAAAATCTGGTTTTAGTTTCTTTTATGGTAAATATTCAATGTAGAGTTATGTGTGAAGAATAGTAATTCTTGATATGTGATTGTAATTGATAAAGTCTAAGGACTTTGGCTAGAGGCACATGAGATGGTGATCTTTGTAGGTTACTTGATGATCCTATGGAACACATACAACCCAACGAGAAGTTAAATGAGCCTCATACTTTTGAGAAGGTATATGCAAACCAGGTATGGCAAGATTCCATGGAGACAAATTCAAAACCCATTGTGGAATCAATGATTGATTCCAGGCTTACAATTGATTTATGTGTTGTAGGGTACAAGGTGGGGTTGTTGGATTCTCTCAAGGAGAGAAAATTGACCTTGATTTTTCTCTCACTTCAAGATTCTCTTGAAAAAAAGTAAGTGACCTTGTTACTTCAATTTTCAAAGGTTTTGAGATGCATAGGAGGGATTCTCATGCTCACAATTTCAAGATAACATTTTATGGGTGGTTATTACGTTTACCACAAGCTACTTATTTTAGGGTCATGAGTTGAAATGTATGAAAATTTTTAGTTTACATTTTCAAAGAGCTACCCATTTGTCTTGGCTTTGTATGGTTATGTGATAATCTTTGTAGGATGTCCTAAACCATTATTGCAAGCATCTCGATTTATTGCAAAGAAATCACAAAATCGAAATTTTTTCGCCCAGCCGATGTTTGCCAATTTTTACCAATTTTTTGGTCGTATTTTAATTCTTCTAATGTTTGCCAATTTTTATTGATATTTTCACGATTTTTATGATTTTTTGGTTTTCTGAACCATTCCAGATTTTATCCTAATGTCAATGTTTGCAACATTATCCCAAACAAATCATTGTGATTTCCAAAGGTTTTGACCTATAAAGTTGATATGAAGGATGTTGAAGTTGGGCAGGTTCTTCATGGTCAATGTTATATTCATTCAGATTCATAGGTTGTTAGTATTCTTTCAAATTTTGATATCCTCTATTAATATCTTATTTTGTTCATACAATGAGACTTCCAAAGTTTACAATATATATTCCAACCTAAGTCACCTGACACATGGACATGGGACACGCAACACATGCAAGTTCAAGTATCTAATGTAGAGAATGTAGATCCCCTGGAACAGGACACGTAGGATACACACACACACACACACACACACACACACATATATATATGTATAGATATATGTATAGTATATATATATAATATATATATATATTATATATAATATATATATATATATATAATATAATATATATATATATATATCTATATACAATATATATATATATATAAATATATATATATATAATATATATATATATATATATCTATACATATAATATGTGTGTGTGTGTGTGTGTGTGTATCCACGTGTCCTGTTCCAGGGGAATATCGTATAAGATAGATAGATAGATAGATAGATATATAGAATAATATATCTATATATATATATATAACACATATATATATATATCATACATACATACATACATACATATATATATATATATATATATATATTATATATATATATATATATCAATGATTTCATATTACACAAATTCTCATTCATGATACAAATCCATACATAGATCTAGCTTCTACATTGTAAATACTAAATTTGTAAGTTCTACAATGTAACATTATGCAGACAAATACAATTGTGATAGATTCATAAATGATCCAATTGGAGAAAGACGAGAAATTGCAGCTTTCTCATGAAGTGATAAAAATAAAAAAAAGTGTTACTTAGGTTGTAGGTATTGATTCCTGAGGACTATTGACTAGCAATGCCAATGGAAAATAGAAATAGAAATAGATAATACTAAACAAATACAAGGTAGTAGTAGCTCGTGAATCATCATCATCAAAATTAGCATCACTAACATGGTCACCACTACTCTCCTCTATTGCATCCTCCTTTGTATCCAATGTAATATCTGCATCTTCTTCTGTGGAGGATGACCCCTCAAGAGTATCACCATCATCAAAAGTGACAGGCTCTAGCATTGACTCATTAAAATCCAAGTTGGCAAATGAAAACTCAACATTGTTGTCCAAACCCATATCATTAGGCAATACATCACGCATATTTGTCTTTACCTTCAACCACTCATCCCTCTGCCTGTAAATAAGACGAAGGTTGGTGTGCACATACATCATTGTCTTTACCCTAGACTGCCCAAGCCTACTCTTCTTCACACTACAAATTCCCATATGTTCTCAATTCCTCTAGCAACAAGAGGATGAAGTAACTTGAGAGAGGAGACTCATGGATAATTGTTGTATAGGAGAGCTTGTTTTCCCATGAATTTCCCACCAAGAATAGGGCCTCTTAGGCTCCCTATCTCTATTCACATGATAGCTGGCAAATCGCCAAGTGCCAGTTGAAAAATATGAAAAAGCATCCTCCACCTCACTAAGGGATGCTCTATCCTGAAATATTTGCCTCAATGCATCCTTACTACACTGTCAAATTCACCATCCATGTGAGGAGGGAATCTATGGCAAGGTACACCATTCATCCACTCATGGTCGTAGTGTTTTGGGTTCAATGAGTGAGCCAAACAATGCAAAGGTGTGCAATTCTTGTCTGATATTCTTACAATAATATCATGTATGGTTGTGAAGAAGGCCTCCGATGATGTCTCATACTTAGGGCACTCACTCTGTAAAATAGTGGTCCTTACAGACTCAATCATGGAATCCCATCCCTCATAAATCTCTCTTAGGATGGGTTTGTATGCATCTGCAAATCGTAGCAAAGTAATGATAGGTTCCATGATCTTAATAATGAGGTCTACCCTCTCCCACCAAGCATCATCTAACACTGTGTCCTTGACTCTTTTTTAGGATACTTGATCTTTCTTTCTCCAAAAAGACCAAAACTCTAAAATAACCATGGCCCCAAGAGTTGTCTTGACCTCCCTCAACCTCTTCAACATGATGAATGAAGAGGAAAACCATGTATATGCAATCTTCAACAATGATAAATGGGTGTACTCCTTGTAGATTGTGAGGGAATTTGTATGATTTTGTACAAATTTGTGGATATGTCATGCATCATCAATAACACTTCCAAACTAAGGCACATTAGAAGCAATAGTTTTAAGTGCTAAATTCAAGGAATAGACAATGCAAAGTGTCCAAAACACTTGTGGATATTTAGATTCTGTAATCATGAAAGCAACCTTGCAAATAGGAGAATTGTTTGTAATGATTTGCACACAAGAATAAACACTTACATATTCAATAAATTTAATGAACAACTCACCCATATATTGTGCATCTGTGTATTTTCCAAGTGCATCCACTGATTTCAAAAAAAATGGGGCATTCAAGGAAGACACCATGAAGTTGATGAGTGGGTGGCGCATTGGATCTGTCCATCCATCAAAAACAATACTAACCCCAAATGTTGGCCATGTTCACTTAATAGGTTGAAGCATTTTTTCCACCTCTTTCTTTGACTCGGGAGGCACATACCTTGATGGATCCCCTTGAGTTAGAGCTCGACACATCTCAAGAAATAAAGGTGAACGTGCAACATTAAAGGATATGAAGTTCAAATAGAAAAAGAAGGTAATTGTGATATTGAGATCTTCCTGTCTCTCTTTCTAAAAAATCTTGTCCATTGGACCAAGTGCCATTGTCTTTATTTTATCTGCTTAACACACACCCCCACCAAAACTCTCAAATGGAAATTTGTTGTTGTTTTTTTTCAAGAATGGAAGGGGATCCTCATTCATGTTTTTTTAGATGATGTATCCACCCTTGCCACACCAACATTGGCCGCTTTTTCCATTTCCTTCCTCTTAGCTACAAACACATTTGCACATGCTCCAATTCCAAAGCCTGGTAAGCCCAACAACTAAGATTTCACATGGAAATAAGTGCTCTTAAAATTATTGCTACAATATTTGCATGTCCAAGGAACATTTCCTCTTCCCTTCAACTTGTTGTCTGGCCATTGATCTCTTGTGACATACTTCCACAAGGGATATTTACTTTCTTGAGCCTAATGTCTTTCTAAATTTATTTTTCCCTCAACATTTGAAGTTGTTGTTGTAGCCCCACTTCCAATGGAGGGAATGCTTGTAGATCTAGATGAAATTGTAGTAGGAGGGGCATCACCAATGGGGGAATTCTTCCCATTTTTTCCCCTTCCCTTCTTTCCTTGGTTGAGCCATGAATGCTATAAAAGAATAAAGAAAAAATACACAAACATGTAAACAAAATGGACACACAAGTTGTTGTAGAAAAAATGGAAAAAAATGTAAGAAAAATGCACTTACCTGTTGTTTGAATCACCTCCAAAATGCTCCAAAACCATTTGCTAGTCGCTCCCAACACCCACAACAAGAGGGACACAATACCGAGGGGGAAATTGGGCCAAATCAGGATTTTAAAGTTGTGTGACACACTTTTCAAAGGGACATGTATCCTTAAATCAAGACACGTTGGCTTGGTGAATCTGATTCGCATGCCCAACAAATCCCATGTTTTAGGACACGCTCGAGCCACAAATCAGACACGTGTCCCTCGAGAATCATGTCCGACACATGGGATTTTGGATACGAGGGGTAGGGAGGAAGAATCTAGTTTCTTAGATTCCAACACAATGAAAGATAGTATTGACCAAGATATGAAGCTTGATGAGGATGTACGACCCTTTAGATCACAAGTATCTCCTTTAGTAATTGAAGGGAGACAGGAAATTGTTGTTCTAGAGTTTGATTCAAAGGTTAGGGTTCAATCATATTGGATGATTGGGGATGGATATGCCCTCACTGCCTACACAACTCATAGGAAGATGAGATGGCTTACAAATTACAAGATCTCTCCCTGTCCCTTTCCGAGTGATCACTCTAGGGGGTTAACTTAGTAGCCTATTTGATTCCTATAGGTTGTAGTTGATAAAAAGGGGAATCAACTGATTTAATTATTTGATGCCACTTCGGAGGAAAAAAAGGCAACATTGTAAAGGTGGACTGAATAATTTAATTAAAAAATGTATTATTAAGCGACTATGGAGAAATTTAATATCCAAGAGAGATCCACGGTATTGACCCATGGTATAGACCCATTGTATTATAATGATAAATGATATAAAAGGAGAATTGGAGCTCACTTTTGAGCATGCATTGGTTATTTGTCTAAATTGATTTGATGATATTTGGAGCTTATGAGAAAAGGATGAGAACCCTAATGAGGATTAGTTACTATGGTGAGACATACCCACCCTAAATAACCAACATTGGTTTCTATGGTGAGACATATCCACCCTAGCTAACCAAGATTGGTTTTGATGGTGAGACATGTCCACCCTCACCAGTCAAGAAGGAGGAATCATCTAAACACCTCAATATTGAAGGAAAAACTACATTTTAGTAGCATATTCAGGGAGCTTGAGAAATAATAGATTCATATATTTGTTAGCAGCTATGGAGGATGAATTTCATTTAAGAAATTATCTTGTGGAGGTCAAATTGTTGGAGAAGTCGTATCTCTTTGAGGAGGTCAAATTTCATACTGAGAGGTTGAGTTTATTTGTAGTTGTATTTCAAGGTTGTATTCTTTTGTGGGCATACTTCTTCTTCATTCAATTCTTTGAGCCAAATTGTATCAATTGTTGGAGCAACTATGAAGTACATAGATAAGTCTTGCATGTAATTTTCTATAGCATAATAAAAATTTGGTTGATTTTTGTTTAATTGGAAAATTTTACCGAGTAAAATTATATGTGTTGGTTTCCTATATTTTATTGAGTGAGGTTCTTCATTATTTTACAAAGTGTTTGAAGAATTACACGTTTGAAAAGTGTTTGTGAAAATGCTTAAAAGAAAAATTTAGAGGTTTTATGCATGTTGAGTTGGCCTATTTGGAAAGGGACATTACAGATGCACATGACCATGTAGGAGCGCCCGGATCTTCGATGAGGACACGTATACCTCCAAGGAGATATGCTAACCTTATTGTATTAGCTACTTCCATTTGTGAGTCTTTCAATTGTTTTGAGGAGATGAGGCATGATGTCTTGATGGAGAAGTGTAATGCTTTGGGGACATATCCTTTGCATGAGCCAGTAGTCGATTTTAAGATTGCAGTAGGTTTAGGTTTGCAAATAGAAATCTTGGACAAGTTGCGAAGGGAGTAGAATAGTGTTGGTGAAACACTTTATTCATAAACAGGAAGTGTTAGCTTTCAAGTTTACTTCAAAAATATTTATGTAATGTCCTCTTCTAATTAAATTTCCAAATGGAGGACATAGTAGCCTATCTAACCCCATAGGCTATAACTATTTGTGAAAAGGGAAACCAATTATTTGATGTTATTATGGTAACACTAGACAATTTGGGGTGTATGGTGAAGAACTTGTAATGCTGAGGTACACTCAAGCAATGTGAAAATAGGTAGCAGAGGCAACATTGAGAAAAGTGCGGCTAGAATGAACGTGCTTGATATTTATTGCACATTAATGAAGAATTAAATGTAAAAGGTGGCTAAGTGCAGAAGTGTTTATCACAGTATAGGAGAGCCATGCCAGAAGTATACCCTGATATCTATGAGCAATTAAGTAGGATGGAAAGCCATGTTATGTGTGCAAACATAATTCATGATTTGTCTCCTTTGGTGTGTAGCTTGACTAAGATTTAATCCTTAGTATGGATAATGATCAAGTTCCGATCCTCATGTTTAATGAAGTGGTACTCGCTAGGAAAATTGGTGCAATAGAAAGATGGAGAAGACATGGTGAGGTACATTCTAGCAGTGTGAAAATAGGTAGCGAAGGTACCATCAAGAAGTGTGTAGCAGAGGAACAAAACCCAAGAGCTTAGATGAGCAAAGTGAGGGGAATGCAACATTTTTCAAGAGAGTTTTATAGAAATCTTGCACTGTGAATGTGCACTATTGTATGTGAGGCAAAGTGAGCCTGTTCTATTGAGAAAATTCCCCAAGGGTTTCTAAGGGAATAATTTTGAGAAAATTCCCGAAACTAGACGATTTCATCACCGAACCAGTCCAAACCAGTTCCACCTGTTCACAAGGCCCATGACCACGTGGCCTACTTAGCCCCCTCTAAATCTATTTAAAAATCCCCACCCCCTCTATTCCACTCAAACTATTCATTTGAGTCTCTTGAAATTCTTGAGTTGTGTTCGGTGAGGAGAATTTAGAGAGTTTTTTGCAGCGTTGTTCTGAGGGAGATTTTTGTAGACTTGAAGAGTTTATTGGAGCCTTGGAGAGTTTTTGGAGAGTTTTTTGAGCGTATACACACTAATAAGAGGAATAATTTAGAGAAAAAGTGATTAAATGACATGGTTTTTGTTCAGTACAACCTTAGGTTGAGGCGCAACCAATTACTAAATAAAATCCTTGAATCAAGCAACATTGTCTTGGGTGACTTTGATCCAACATCAGAATGGGTTGTGGAGAGTCAAACACCAACATTTGACAATGAATACCTTTCTTGGCTAGACTTGGACCCACCTCCACAGGATGCAGAGGTAGATATATCAGAAGCACCAGTAGCAGCCTCAAGGCCAGGGGAATCAAGCCATAATCCCATTGCAAACTTGGATGCTATTCATTCTTCAAATGAGGATGAGGAGGGTGATCAGGAACCATATGATGATTTTGATTATGATTGATGATTTGATCATTTATTTGTTGTAGTTGTAGCTTGTAGTATAATACTATGATCTATTTTTAGACTATAAAGGCCTTTTAGAGCCCGCTTCTTGAATTTTGTAACATTTTTGGTTCAACAATGTTTTGCACTAAGTACTATTTTGGTTCATAGTTTTAAAACCAAACTGGTCCACGTAGTGAACTAGGTTTCGAACCGAAACCGGTTGAACCGAGACTGGTCAAGTCTAAACGAACGTGTTTTAAAAAATACATTAAATAATTAATTTTTAATGAAAAAGAACTATTTTTAAGATTTAAAACCATGATTCCAAGCCAACAAAGACTAAATATGAAAAAATTTCTCATTTACATACCATGTAAAGGTAAATATATCAAAATGAAACTGAGTGCAATACATATCATTGACAAACTACATAAGCAATGAGGCTCTAAATGATCTCTAGAGTGAAAAAGGCAAAGCCTAAAAACTATGGGGCCACTAGCCTACTACAACTCTACATATATGATAATAATGATCAACATTATCACTTGAAACTTCTCATGGGTCATCATGATCAAACTAAGTTGGTTGAGTCTCGACTCCCAAACTTCGCAACTGCTTGAGTCACAAACTTCTCTATTGGTTTAGTGACGTGAGTCTCAAACTTCTAAAGGTATTATGCCCTAGTATGCCCTATTGAGTCATTTGGTGCTTTACATGGATTTACATGGCCTCCTATCCCAACCAAGTGTTGCTTTAACCTATTAATACCCCCTCCAATAGATTTTTTACAATATTTGGATATCATTTTTCCATCAAACATATCATAATGAGCCCATGCCGTATCCTTGGATTTTGGAGGCATGATGACTACTACTTAGCTCAAACTCTCTATTGTTCCACTAGTCCAATGAAAACTCAACACTCTCCAAGCTCCCAATCAAACTCACTAAAACTCCAAATGAGATGTGTGAGGCACATAAGGGGGTTGAGCTCCTTTTAAAGGCTTGGAGAGGATGCTTTTGGAGGGAAAGAACCCTTATTTTCCCTCCAGGATGCCCTACAAACTTGGAAAACCAGGTTGCATGGGTCCTCTATAGCCTTGGTAGCTAATCAACCAGTTTAGGATGGAACCGACTCGTTTGACCACAAACCAGTTGGTTAGTACCAGTTTTTCCCTTTTTTGGGTGAAATAAAGGGTCAACTTGGGTTTTTCGACCAGTGGGCTAACTAACTGACCTATTTGACTGGTTATCGGTTCAAACCAGCCAGTTTTTAAAACACTGTTTTGGTTATATGCACTATTACTTGCTATATAAATGAGAACTTTTGCATATGTGTATAAATAGTTTGTATTCATATGGATGCACGTGAATATATTTGATTTTTATTTAAAATGTGAACATTTTATATGTTTTTGGTAAACCGATTTTTTTCTAGCTCCGGTTATGGTTCGATCAGTTCCTAGTCCACAAGGTTTTCCAGTTCGATGACCGGTTCAATTCTAATAACATTGGGGTCTACTAGCTTATGCATTAAACTACAACGTCATATTGGAAGGATCATGAACTTGTAACCATTGAATTAGTTTTATTTGTATGAGTTGATGGTGGAATCAAATACTTGTTACATTGTTGCACACTCAATATTATCTCTTTTTGGAAAATTTGAAGGAATATTGTGATACTAGTTGGAAGAAAAATTTTGTCATGTGCTCTTTTCAACCCTAAGGGTAATTTTCCCCTATGGGAATTTACAATTTCCACTATGTTTAAGGGAATTTCATGTGATGTGGGGGACATGGTGTGTTGATTACCTTTGGTTGCTTCATGATGGAAATGATGGGCATACACTTTATAGATAGCATATTCTTAAATTGATATGCCTAAACTACATACTTATGTGGCTCACGTCCATACGGTGTTGGAGACCTATGTGGCTTAGTGGCTTTTTTTATCGAGTGCGCACATCGAGATCAATTGCTTGCTCGAGAGGATGACTCACCTTGGAGGAGGGAATTGAGCCCTAAATGGCATGAGGACACTTGGTTGCTTGAATAGAGGAGAATTCTTGGGTTGATGAGTGATCATGTAGATGTTGTGCATCAATAGGAACATGTGGCTTAGGGAAAAACATTAGAGCCCTTTGCAAAAGGAGTGATGTATAGATCTCATGAAGCATTCATCATTAGATCCTTTTCTTATAGAACATACTCGCCTTGGAGCTTAACATGTGACAGTTGGAGTTGGAGTGTGCTACATGTGGTCCTATTTAGTGATAACATAGGTATTTTGTTATGGATTTGATCCACTTTATGATTGGTGCCCTCCCTCACCTTTCATATAATAAAGGGAGGATTTCTCATTATTTTAGTATAAGATGGTGTTATGGTCTCAACAATTGTCAGAGAGGCTAAGAAACACTAGGACTCTAGAACCCATAAAAAGTTTTAGGGAAATCCACCTAGAAATGCCTTAACTAAGTTAATTAACTAGTAATTAATTTTTTCCCAAGTCTAGCTTAGAGAAAATGATTAATTAATAGCAATTATTTGAGGAAGGTGATATTTCTCTAGAAACTCACATAGATCAACTAGGAAATGATCTCAGCCATTGATTAAGTTTTAATATTGGTCATTGGAGTCCCAACTAGAGGTTATGAGAAGAGGTCGATATGTAGATGGAGAAAGACACTTGAGATCGATTCCTTTAGGTAGTTCACTTTTTCCAGAGAGAAACAAAATTCTGCCAAAAGAGTTCGAGCCAGAGAAGGGAAGTAGAAACAAAGAGGAGTGGAGACAGTGAGTCTGGAGGAATTTTTCCAATTCTAGAGAGTCAGAAACAGGAGGCTGAAACTTTTCTTTACGAGGTTGTGTAGAGGTAGTGCATTGCTTCAAGTGAACAATACGATTCTGCTGAAGAGGAATAATTTTTCAATTCCATAGGATGGGGATATTTTCCTGAGGGTCGAAGAAGCATTTTCCTAATCAGCAGCAAGAAGGATGGCTAAGATTGGCAATTTTTTTAGGCAATGTGTGTGGCAGGTAGTGCTAGCGTGATGCAGGGCCTACGCAAACCACTTGGACAATTAGATTTTCAGAAGTTAGACAGTGTTGAGATTGCTCGGAGAGAGGGTGAAATCCCTCGGTAATTTTTTGCCAGTATTTCTCTTGGATAGATTCATTAGTTTGGAGATATTTACTATACTCTGAATTTTCTCAATGTTTCTTAGTAATAAAAACCCTCAGTTGTTGAACTGGCTTTCCCACATTGGCTTTTCCCGGGGACTTTTTTCCAAAAATAACAATGTTATATTTTTTTTGTGTGTGTGCCAGAAATTTCTCAGTTTCCATTTTATCTTCCGTAGTATTTTTTTATTTGAGAAGATTGAAGTGTGATTACTTTGTTGTTAGCATAGAAAAAAACTGCAAAATTAATTTATAGTTAGAAGAATTAATTCCAATTGCTACAATAGAATTTCAGTAGTGAAATTTTTGCAAGGACACAGTCTACCTCACTTGTACTTAGTCACTCATAGACTCACACACCTAAGTTAGAGGTGTAAGCTAAGCTCCTTGACACGTCCTTTACCTCCCCAACCCCATGCCATGTATTTCATGTGTCATACACAACATGTGCATGACATGTTTCCAACACAAGTTTGAATCATGTCAGACAAAACCCCTACACATGTCCCATAATTCAGACGTGTTTGGTAAAAAAGTGGTTTGCTACTTTTTAAAATCAATTTTTTGCCTCAATCTCATGCAATTAAGTTATGGGTTTGGAGCTCTCAAAGGTTTTGGAGTGTAGCTGAGGGAAATTAAGCAGTGTTAGAAGGGATTCCAATTAATGGGAAGTGGTTTTCCCCAAGTCCTACTAATTCTATGTAATTAATCCTAAGATAAAGAAGAATGTCACTTTTCCTTAAATTTATAACATTACCATTAATTGTTTCACGATGTTTAACAGTGGTTCTAGACTCATTGGATTTCATATGGAGAAAGTAGAAATTTAGATCTCATTCAAAATTCAACAAACTAAACAATTTTCAAGATTTCAGGATTTGGGGAGTTGGAATGTTTTCATTTGATTTTTCATGTATAATGATATGGAACTAGCATTTAATCAAGTGTACCAAACCCTCTATATACCTCAATGTTGGTGGAAATGATTGTTGAACTCCTCTATCATGACCCTAGTAAAAATGTACCATCATTGAAACAAAATCTCAATTTGACATGTTAAGATTTTCTATATTATTTTAATGCTTAGAGGGTGATATTGATGATGAGGATCCCAATATAGGTAAATATTTTGATGATACTTACTGTTAGTTATTTGTTGTAGCATGATTTTTGTAGCTCCCCTTGAAGTGCTTCAATCGTGATGAAATTGGCCATTTCGCTTCAAAATGTCCTTATGCAAAATGTATAGATAATGAAGAAGAAGATGCTCCTAGGAAAGCAAAGAATCCAAGAAAATACAAAAAATAAGGTAAAAAGAAATAGTTCAAGAAAATTTTCTATATAAAATAAGATAGCTCTTCATCTGATGAAGAAAGCGATAGTGATAGTGAAAATGACACAGGAAGGGCGTTCTTTAAGGAAAAGGACAATCGAAAGAAATCTCCTAAAGAAGATGAAGAAGAAGGCGAGGTATACCTTGAAAGAGAACTTATCAATATTTTAAAGGATTTAGAGGAAGAATGGATGAACGTCAAGGCATTGGAACTTGAATTAAGTGAACTAAAGGAACATGTTAAAAGTCTCAACAAGAAGGTTGAAGGTTCAAAGAAGATCATCATCAACATGAAATTCCAATTAGAAGAACTTAGAAATGTTGAAGAAACACTCAAAAACCAACTAGAAGAAAATCTCGTGAAGAAAGAAAATTTGGAAGCAGAGACAGTCTCTCTAAGAAAGGAAGTTCAAAAGAAAATTTTCCATCAAAATTTTGTTAACAACACTAAAATGTTGGATAAAATCATTAGCATTCAAAGACCATGTGACGATAAAATTGGATTAGGTTACAAGCCCTCCCATGTTGAGAAGGGATCAAGCTCCATGACAACAGGAAATAAGCAGGGTAGAAAAGCTATGCAAGTGTCATCAAGGGTTCAATCAAGAAGGAAGAACACACACCCTCAAAAGGGAATCAAAGAAGGTGAAATCAGCAACTTGTAGTAAATATAACTCAAAGAGTTGCATCACCGAGAAGATTGCCCTCATCCAGGTACTCTAGTATATTCTTGGTTATTGTTATTCATGTACTGACTTTGGGCATAAGGCTACAGATTTCAGAGCTTATGACAGGGATGACTGTCAAATTCATTATTGAAATCCTAGAAGCATGTCAATTGCACAATCATTCAAACATCATGTAGAATGCTTCAAATGCCACAACTATGGACATATAACTCGTAACTGCAAAAGCATGATGAAATCTTCCATGAGATAAAACACCAATTTTAGGAACAAGAATATTTGGAGAAGAAAACAAGAACAAGAAGAACAAGTAAATGAAGAAATCCCAAAATCCATGCTTTCAAGAATTGAAAAGACAAAAGACCATGACGAATCTATAGATGGAGAAGAATATATCGAGATTTAGGATGATGATCCTTAAACAACATAGGTTCAAGTATCATTCTTAAGATTGAAAAATTCAGTTGAAGACTCCCTTTCCTGTGGATGTTGAAGAGGGGGAGTATAAGTAATGTGAAAATTCCTCAACAGGAATCCGTACTGCAACAACTGATGATATTACTCTTATTTGTTAAATTCCTTTAAACAAATTACTTGTAGTTTTCTACAACAAATATCGTAATATATACACTGTAGCCTTCACCTATTTAAATTACATGTGGAAACAAGAGATTGAGCAAGAACTAAAATACAACACAAATGACTATTATTTTTGGACAAATGTCCCCAGAAAAACCCAGTGCGGGAAAACCAGTGGAGCAGATTTGAGGGTTTTATTATTATGCAGAAGAAAATCTGAGTACAATTCTTGGATGCTCAACTAGCAATCCGATACGGAGAGAAACTGGAAAAAATGAATCGTGAAATGATCTCACCCTATCACTGGGAGAATCTAAGTCTAATCATGCTAAACTCGAGCCTTTATGTAGCCTCTGCGCAGAACTATGTAACTCCTACACCGTTCTTGTGTCACCTCTTTTGGGTATCATGTTTCTCCTTCTTTGGACCCTTTGTTAGCTAGAAAATCCAAATCTATGCCTCTTGGTCTCACATCCCGGCTCCCGGTTATTGAAACTCGATTTCCTTAGCAGGAATTTGATTTCCCTCTAAGGCCTACGCTGCCACTGCATCAAATCTACATGGGCTAACATCTGTCCCTCTTTGGACGTCATCCTGCCCTCCGTCTACCTCATACTCTTCGGCCCAGGAAAATTTCCTTCTTCTAGATACTCACTTCCCCTCTCTGCAAGAAATATTCTCAACTAGAATTTCCTCCTGAGAACTTCTCACTTCAAAAATTCAATCTCTTGATCTCTTGGTGTATTTTCCAAATGGCCCTCAAGCTCCCTTAAATAATCTTCTCATTGACATTCAAAGACCCAGATTAAAAGCTAATCAATGGCTAAGATCATTTTAGATTGATCCTTGTCTCCTTCTAGAAGTTACACCCACAATTAGATTAATACCCATTAATATTTTTAATTTCCTAAGTTTAGACTTAGGGTCCCATTAAAAATGTTAAAATTTTTAATAAAATTTCTTATGGTGGAATTTCCCAAAACACTTTCTGGTATCTTTGGAATACATGTTCCCAAGCCTCACTACAAAATTTGAGGATTAGATCACATTCAATGCTACCCCAAATAAACACTCCCTCTTAGCGAGGAATGTGCTCTAGCAATATATGCTGATGCATAATGCTTTGACTCTGAAGCATTGTCTTATGCACTGCTGATGTATGGCATGTTGTCTACCAACTACTACGCTACTAATATAAATGTACTGTTGCTGACACTGCCACTATCAACACGAATCTGTATTACAAATCCCTCTTAGGTGTTGCATTTGTGTTGCTACTAGCACTGCCACTACCAACTAAAACCTATTGCTACTACTCAATCAACAATGAAATAACATCCAAAATGATTGAACTATTGTGTTCAATATGATACCAAGTGAATGTTGAAGCCTAACTACTGCTAGTCTCTGTGTTGACCCTCTGAATCCACTGCGTTGCTGCTGACCTGTGATTTGTGCCACCTGCACTGCTGCGAACTCTGCTCTGCATTTTTCAGTCTCTGCCCCTCCTAGCCATTATAAATGTCTCCCTAACACTCCTCAAAACCATCCGACACTATTCCATCCTGCTACCACAAAACTAGGCTCCTATAGTAAGCTATTGATCCAAGAGGTTGACTCCTCAAGGATCCTGCCTAGTCGTAGCTCTTTCGAACTATAGATCCAAATCAACCCACCTCCCTCCTGGAGGTATCTCACCTGTCATGGTGAAATCCTCCTCTTCGATCTTCGTGGGCACAACCTTTGGATCGTGCTTCTCATCCTTGTCCTTTCTCTTAAGAGGACACTGAGTAGCGTAGTGACCCATCTCACCACACCTGAAACACTTGATCTTTGAGACATCTTTCTTACGTCTCAGCTGCTCGTGCTATCCCTTTGATGCAAGGGATTCATTATCCTCCTCCTCCTTGGACTTCGACCCACTGTTGTTGCTTCCGTCAAGTTTAACCTTGACTAAGTCTCTCCTCAGCTCCTCTTGTTTTAGAGTTTCCCACATCTCATCCTAATTCGGCAATGTTACTCTATTAAGGATATTATGGACAAAGACTTGCCAATCATATGAGATAGAATTGAGGGCCAGTATAACTAACTTTGAATCTTGAGGTGTATGCCCCGCAATAGACAATTCATCACGGGTCTCCTTAAGCTTTGTGAAGAATGGATTTACACACTCTCGCTTCTGCATTTGAGCAAATCTTAAAGTCTGCTCCAAGTACATATTTCACTGCTCAAAATATCCTTGATATATCATTGCCAAGGAATCCCACATCTCCTTAGCAATCCCTCTGTTAGTGGCATGACACACTACGTGATCCTTTACTCCATCAAGGATCAACCTCTTGTCCTTCACCATTTCTGATATGTACTTCTTCAATGGATCTAGATCTGCAGGGAGAGTCACCACACTATTGACATATGTCTTGAGGGAATTCTCATCTAGAAGGAATGACATTCTAGCCTTTCAAATGACATAGTTGGATGCTCCGTCCAACCTGTCTTGATCCTTCATGCCACTGGTTGCCATTTCTGCCAAAAAAAGAAATTCGAATGAACTCCTCTCTCCTTTGTGTTGCTGCTTGGCTAGCCTATGTACTCTCTGTTGGAGCTAGTAAAACTATTGTCCTATGTTGCTTCTCATCTCTAGAGAATTTGAATTCATTGGCTAGGAATTCTCTGAGGAAGAAATTCCCTCAGCCAGTGCTTCTCCTCTTTCTTCTGATTATTTTCTTCCCAGCAAACTATCTACATAAATTTTCATCCCACCAGCTCTCCTCGCGCTAAGGCCTCAATGTTTCTCCCTCTGCCCCAACAAAAATTCGATTTGGAACCCCTTCTCTTTGTTAAATCTCTCGGAGAGAGACTGCCTTGAAATTTCAACCCTCTGGCTAAGAACTGCAACTGCTGCCTCCTGCAACTTTTAAATTTTCATCTTTTGCTCATTGATGGAACTACAACACTACTCTTCTTGTTCCACCTGTAGCTCTGATACCATGTGAAAATTCCTCAACCAAAATCCCTACTACAACAACTAATGATATTACACCTATTTGTTAAATTCCTTTTAAAAAATGACTTGCAGTTTTCTATGGAAAATATCATAATACATACACTACAACCTTCACTTAATTAGATTATATGTGGAAACAAGAGACTGAGGGGAACAATGTACCCATCTACTGACAGTTTTGCCTGTCGTTTCCATTGCACCTCATCCGTCTCTTTCTGCTGTCGGTTTCTACTTGCAACATGGGGGATATAATGGAAGTTGAAGAGCTTGATTTTTCTGAGGATCCCTATCCAGATCGTGTCATTTTTGGGAATCCTAGCTTCACTACACCGGCATCTGGCCCTAACTTTCTGTCCGACCCTACTCCACCTATTTCGTCACTGGTGGTTTCATTTTCTCGGCGCTGTTCTGCTCCTCCACACATCGGGTCACTCTCAATAGAATCCTCTGCTTAGGATTTCCCTCCATTATCACCTGCTACCCTGCACATTTTGACCGCAAATACACCTCCAACGCCCTATTTCGATCCTCATCTGTCCATATCAGCTTTTTTCATTGCGCTGCTTGAAGACATCCATACCACCGTAACTCAAAACCCTCCCTCATTTTCTCACTCACCATTGGGCTGTTTCGAGACCCCTGCAATCAAGGTAAAGTCTACAAAAAATATTCCTTTGGAGGGATCCCCAGACCTCTTACGGGCAATAGAAAGACCAAATGCGTGAAGGTGACCTCCAAGGACATCACCATTTGATTCGGCGAGACCTCTGTAATTGGGGAAGCAACATATATGGCTAGCACAGTGCTTGTTCATCATGTCTGTGGCAGAGCATATTCGGCTACCAAACTTACCCTATGGGTCAAGGAGATATGGGGTGGAATGTTGAAGGAACTGCCTGAGGTACAGGTCCTTCCCAAGGGGTGGTTTTCTCTTAACTTTGCAAAGGAAAACTATACGGATTTGGTTCTCACCAAGTATTGGCACATCGAAATGGATCCGATCCTTCTCAAGTGATGGAGTCCCTTCTTCGACCCTGAGAGAGAGAAAATTGGGGTTGGACCCCTCTAGGTGCACTTTTTGGGGCTTCCTTTACAGTACTAGTGTGAGGAGGTGTTCATTAGAATTGGTAATACACTTGGTACCTATCTGGACCATGAACGAACATTTGTGCAATCAAAGAATAGAACCCTCGCTCACATTTTGGTCCATTTGGACACTCGTGAGGGTTTGGAGGAGAAGATTACATTACAAAGGGGGAAGTTTATCAGGGTTCAGATCCTAGAATATGAAGGGGTTCCATTTCACTGTCGGCGATGCCATAGGGTGGGACATATCCTCAAAGATTTCCCTCTAATCAAAAAATCAAAGGACGCCCCAAAAGCGTCACCTGCACCATCTAGGATTGACTCACCGGCCATTCTATGCTCTCCTGTTCCAGGTCCTACTCCTCCGAAAAGCAATCCCCGTCCTAAGACGGTGGATGATGTGCATAGATCGATCTCGCCACCGCTCACCAAGTCTTGGGCAATTGCTGAAGCCACAAAAGCTTCAGGTACTCCTCTGACCTCTTCTACCTCATCTGTTGCTATTTTTTCATCTTTTGTTGCATCTTCCATCTATACATCTATGGCACATTGCACTGTGTCATCTCCACCCTTAATAGCCACTACTACCCCCACATTGCATTCACTTACTACATCCTGCACCTCTCCATCATCCTCCAGGGTATCATCATCTCATCACTATTATCTTCGCTCCCATACCCTAGCTAGCAGTACTCTGGTTCAACAAGCTGGACTGGGTCTCACACCACCCGGTTCGGTTCCTATGACATCTGGGGGGAGGAAATATGATCTCTCCAAAGCCATCAAGTGTACATGGGCTGAAGTAGCCTCTAGCCATCAATCCACTCTCGATGGGGTTCTTAGAGCTTCAAACACTGCGAGTGGAGTTCCCCCATGAAGTGTGTATCATTCAATTGCAAAGGCATGGCTAGTGCCTCCAAGAAACTAGCCTTGCACAGACTCTTTGAGGTTGAATATATCGATATCATCTTGCTCCACGAAACCCTAGGTGTGGCTGAACACATTACCAACTCCCTTCAATCTATATCCTTGGGTTGGACTTCTTGGAAATGGATGTTGTGGGGAGATATGGAGGACTTGCCATTGGTTACAATCCCAACACCATCAGGGTTTTAGCATCACGGGGAGGCCACAGATTCATGGGCATAGATTTGTTTTCGGCAGAGCTTGGCTCCAACCTTTAGGTTGTCAATATTTATGGACCCTGTCATCAAGGGGAGAATTTCTAGCAGCATATGCTAAATCTCTCGATCTTATCTTCTGATCACATATCCTAGGAGGTGGCCTCAACTTCTCCTTGGGTTTCTGTGAATCTTGGTGTTACACTGAAATTTTTCACCATGACTATCTGCAGTTAATATGGCTCCATCAATAGTCATATTATCCTCCTTTTCAAGCCTTATACCTGTGCTCTTCATGTCAAACTTCAAAAAGAGAGAAAGTCATTAAAAAACATGTTTATCTCTGGGTACGCAGGTTCTCTCTACCTTGCCTGCATGTACGCATCCCAAGTGTACCTGCGTACTTGTACGCTCTGTAAGTCAAGGGATGGGTGCATACTCCTGTAAAGGTCAAAAGGCGCGAGGTTCATCTTAAAAAAGTTACTTGTGGTCACTTCTAGAGCCTTCTAGAAGAGTGTTTGACGTGTATTGAGCGCCTCCAGATGGTTCATGCATCCCTATGATAGAGGAACTTATCCCATCAAAAGAGGAGCTACCCCATCCAAAAGAGGGAGTATCCCATTGATGTTGGACCTGAATAACTTCCTCTAGAACACTATAAATACAGGCATTGGGCCAAAGGAGGGGAGGTTGAAAGCTGAACATTCCAAAGGGTAGATGCTGCTGGAATTAGGACTTCCTTGTAGAAGCTTTTGAGGAGAGATTACCATCCTTTCTTGTTTCATTTGGAAGTGGGTGAGCTTATCAAAGTAAAGGAAAACTCTTGCTGGACCCTGGGAGGAACTTGCACAACACCAAGGCTCAGGTTGTAATGGTTCCTTTTGTTTCCTATTAATACAAATAAGTCCATTCTTCTCAACAATTTGTTATTAATGAGTTGTTTCATATACTCCTTGGTCTATATGTTGAATATGTTTTATTTCATGGGATATTCAGGTGCTATATAATCGTTTGATTGTTAGTGAATGCAGGTTTCGAAGTGAAGGAGGAGCTCATCCGGATCGACAAGGCTGGACTACTACAATAGCGTTGGACTACAGGTAGGATATAAAACACTTGATTTCTCATGTGATAAATGCATGTTTAGAGAAGGATTGCTCTTAATTGTCTTGTTTGTCACTAGAAAGTCTTAGGCTTCTAGGGAGGTTGGTTTTGTCCGCAATATTAACTCTTTCCGCATGACAAATTGGCGAATCCACTAGGGACTCCATTGATGTGATTGATTTTTCCTTTGAGTGATACTTTGATCTGAAAAGAGTCATTTCTTTTTTGGTTTTTGATTGTTTGACTGTGTATTTGGGTGGGCTAGCTTAGAGTTAAGTTAGAATTTAGTGTTTCTTAATTTTTCAGTAGTACGCACCCTCTGAGTTGAGCACAGTGCGTACCTGTACGCACTGCAGCTTTGTACACAGAGCGTGCATGCACCTGTGCAAACAAGTTGCCTGCGTACCCTGTCAATAATTTAGAAATTTCCATTTTTTCCATTGTTTCCCTTATATTTTGTCTTTCATTAGTTTTTACTGCCCAGATCCTCTAGTTATTTGTCAAAGATCTTCACCAGAACTTGTTCCATTAACGTCAAGAGTTTTAGTGAAATTCATAGAAGTTCTAGCCTTAGGGTTTGATTTTTGCATTGGTCCTGTAGTGACTTTGAGTTTAGAAGTTGTGAAACCTTGGATCTCTCTGGTTTTGTCAGTATTCTTAGGAGTCGGGCCTGTCATAAAGTCTACCTGTGTGAGAAACCTACCTTTGTGTTGTCTCTTTGTGGAATTTCGAAATAGCTTGTTGATTGAAGTTGTGAATTTCATTCTTAAGAAAAAGAACAAAAGAGTTTGATTTTTGTTTTCTGATCGGTTTATGATTCTGCATGAACTGGTCCTTGGTTTGATTGTTACCGAGTAAAACAACCTGGAATCATCTTAGTAGGATTTTGCCTCTTTAGATTTGCTTTTAGGTAAATTTCCTTTTGATTTGCTTTTGAGTGAGTTTTTCATAGATTTTTATAAATTTTGAAATTGCTTTTGTTAAAATAGTTTTATATGCTTTATTAAATAAGAAAAATACAAAAACATCTCCTTTGCAAAGTTTGTTTTAAGTAGTGTTTGAAGTTTTTGAAAGAGAAAGGAATTTTTGTGCAAGTAATGAGTGGTCATGTGTTGTATGCTTGGAAAAGATAAAGAGATTGTTTCTTTGATTGTCTATTAAGAAAGTTGGTTTTATCAAAAGTTTGCATTCTCCAACTCTCTTAGCTAGGGAATTCATTGAAAAAGAAAAGTAGTGTAAATCATCCTAGGTGCATCTTTTTAGTGGATTTGAGTCGAGTCTACACACCATCAGTTTCATCTCCACTACCTTTGTCTTAAAG
>APFE030384342.1:0-36821 GCA_000404065.3 Pinus taeda
TACAAAAAAGAAATCAAAACAGGGCGGGCCTGGGCCTAGTCAGTTGGGGAGTTGCGAGGAGCTCCTCGATAGCCCAAGCCCCAACCCAGTGGCCCCCTGGGTGGCAGGCCAATTCCCACTATGGTGGGGATTGGGCGGGCGAGGGAGGTTCATTGCAACCCTTACTACCTGCCCAGTCCCCCACCCAAAATCCCATGGGGGTTAGGCTGATTCTAGGAATTAGCCTGTGGCCTGGGCGGGTGAGGGAGGGTTGCGTGTAGCCTCCTGTGCCCGCCTAAGCCCTATGCCAACGACCCCATGTGGACCAGGGGCCACTAACCTAGGACCTAGGTGGTCTATAGATACCAATCTATGACAGTATGTAAATATGAAATACACAAGCACTATTGCACTAGACATGGAGGCTATTTTTCTGTTATAGAAACTCTCGGAAAATTATAAGTGATTTGTGAAGAGGGCCTTCTCTCCTTATATAAAGAAGTAAACAAAAACTTTAGATTCCATCTATCATTATCAGATCTTAAAAGTCAGATATGATATCTATACTTTTGTACTAGGAATATTGCGTGTAGCCTCCCGCGCCTGCCTAGGCCCTATGCCAACGACCCCATGCAGACCAGGGGCCGCTGACCTAGGACCTGGGTAGTCTATAGATACCAATTTATGAGAGTATGTAAATATAAAATACACAAGCAATATTGCACTAGACACGGACACTATTTTTCTATTATAGAAACTCTTAGAAAATTATAAGTGATTTTTTAAGAGGCCATTCTCTCCTTATATAGAGAAGTTAACAAAAACTTTGGATTCCATCTATCATTATCAGATCTTAAAAGCGAGATCTGATATCTATACTTTTGTACTAGGAATATTTTGCAAGAAAGCATGAATGATTTTACTTAAATTTTTATACAAAGAGCATGTTTGTTCACGGAGAACCCTCGAAAGCCGGAAAAGGTTTTGAATTATTGCCTTGAGTATTTAATCAATAAGATACTTTAGGACTCATGTTAGAGTCATAATCTGAATCATTAAAACTTTCATCATGATCTAAAGCGTGTGAGTCCAAATTGATGACATGTGTGATTTTATTTAACCAAGGAGGTTCATGACCAAAACAAGCAAAGAAAGATGAAAATGACATGTGAGGGTCCAGCTTATCTAGAGGAATTCCAACTTCTCCAAAATACTGAATACTAATTTTCGAGTTATGGTGCAATGGAGAACTGTTATCATGATCAGTTTCTATTGTTGTGCCTATATACAAAAGATTGAATTCAAAACTATCATATCTGAGAGCTCCTTCATTTCTTTCTGTAAGACAAATAATGCTCTGTATGGACTTTTGCTATCAAAATCTTCTTTTCTTGGGACATATGAAACCATTAGTACATCCATCCATTTGCTTCAGTGCCAAAACGAAGACATCATTTCCTCACAATGCATAATGACAGATTCTACCAAATGCTTTGGCATACTCGTGAATACTATAATATTCAATCCAACTAAGATTTGGATCAAATATATAAACCAACCTAAAATATTGATCTCTTGGTTGAACAAAGTAAAAATGATCGTTATGTATAAGATTACAATTAATATTGTAATTGGGTCTGCCTTCTAATGAATTAAACTATTTTTCTAATATGAGTCTCTGAATTTCAACTCGCAGAGACTTAATTTTTCTAAAAAAATCCCAACAAAAATTGTAATGGTATAATGAAAATAATGCCACTTGGAATTTCTTTTGGAGCTTTCTCCTTTTTCAAATTTCTTAATTGAAGTGATCCTTGTTTCTTAAGCCCCCTCTCTAGTTAACATATCAGCAAGGTAATTTTCTTTTCCAACTTTATAGATGATATCAAGTTCAAGCCCTTCTAACCAGAGTGCCCTTCTAAGAACTCGGGAGTTTCCTTGCCCTAACAATATTTTTTTCTGCAACATTTCCTTCGTATGTTTGAGTTTTTTTTTAATGTAAAGTGCACACTTTTTAGATATAAAAAATTCTTTTAATCCCAATTTTTATAGCTAAAATCTTCGTACAAGATTAAGGATATTTGATCTCTATATCTATAAAAGTTCCTGATGTATAAACATATATTTCTTCTCTCTTATGATGCTTTTGTAATATAATAACAACCCTATAGGAATCAAAAGCATCAATTTCTAAGATGAAAGGTAGGTTCTGCTCTGGGAGAGCTAAGGATGGAAAACCTTGTATTTTCTGCTTGATTCGTTGTACAACTTCTGTCATTTTTTTATGTCCATTTTGAAACTTTGTTCAATCTTTGTTGAATAATCCTAGTGCCTCTAGCTTGTTCTGAATAGAATTGTTTAACATAGTTTAGACATCCCAAAAATCTTTGGACAGATTTCATATCAGGAAGCTGATCCAAAAATTTCAGTAGTGGCTGTAAAACATAAGGTTGCAATTTTATCTTCCCTTGAGATATGATCAATCCAAGATACTCGATCTTGGTTTGGGAAATAATGAATTTGTCTAGTGAAGAAGATAATACCAAATCATGCTTGAAAACAAATTGATAAAATAATTCTAAATGTTTTTTGTGTTCCTCTACATCTCTACTGAAAACCATCAAATCGTCAATATATACAATAACAAAATCAAGACTATGAAAAATGTCTTCCATGCGATTCTGAAACTCAGAGGGTGCATTCTTCAAACCAAAGGGCATAACGGTCCATTGATACTAGCAACCTCAAACAACAAAGGCTCATTTGTATCTATCTTCTAGGTTTATACCTATCTAACAGAATCCACTCTTTAAATCGAATTTACTGAACACATTAGCACCATAAATATTTTCCAAGAGCATATCTTTTTCAAGCAGTGGATACTTGATAGGTTCCAAAGATTCATTCAATGCTTTGTATTTTATCACCAACCTCTTTTTTCCTTGTTTCTTCTTTGAATGATTGTTGACATAGAAGGTTGGGCAAGCCCATGAAATTTTACATAGTTCTATCAATTTTCTATCCAGGAGCTACATAATTTCTTCTTTACATAACTTCTACTATGCTAGGATCATATGATTGGCATAAGATTTTTGACCTCTGTCGTTATATTCTTCCTTAAAAGGAAGTGAACAAAGTAATTTTCTCTGAACCAAAAAGCATTAGGGTGCTCGACTGTACAATTTGTCTTGAGCTTATTTACAATATCTTTAAAAAATCCTTGTGCATGAAGATCTACGTGTCTGATGATCTTCTTGATCTTAGATAGGTCTTCAATTGATTCATCAACAATGTCCACCTTATCAGGTTGAATTCTAATAGTATATATATTTTTAGTAGGAACTGCTACCTTTTCATTTTGAACACTGAATGTTATCAGATCCTTATCGACGACCATAAGCATATGCTTCTTAATAAAATATTGTCCAAGAAGTATGTCAGATCTAGTATCATAGTTATACAAAGTAACATAAACTAAAGTTGAATCTAGAAATAATAGGAAATCAAGAGAAACATAAGAAATTTGGATAAGTTGCTTATTAACAGCTTTAAAACATATCTTTGTTGGTTGTGAGTAATAAGACATAATAGATTTATACTTACAACAGGTCCTCATGGCTCTTGTATCTATTTGGGCATCTATATGATACCTTTTATATCCTGAAACTTTATTGGCAATTGGAATTACCATTATGTCTCCAATACGCCTGCCGAGGCCCCAGCCCAGTGGCCTGCTGGGTGGCCGGCCAATTCTCAGAATCCACCTGCCACCCTAGGGGCTGCTAGGTTGGGGCCTGGGTAGGGAGGGAGCTACCCACAACTCCCCAATTTCCCAGGCCCAGGCCCGCCCTGGGTTTTTTTAATATTTTTTAAATGTTTTTTAATTTGTAATTATATATATATATTACTTTAATAGTTTTTAAAATTTTAATTTTTTTTAAATGTTTTACATTTTTTTTAGTTTTGTAAATTTTTATTTTTATTTTTAAATTTAATTGTATTTTTTTTTATACTTTTAAATATTCTATTTTTTTTTAAATTGTATGTCGCAGAATTAAATTGGAAGATATAACTGGCAGCAATTAGAAATTGGAAATAAACAACTATAAGGAACCGTGATATTAATATTTTAATAAATTAATAAACTAATATCATTATCCAAATATTATTTTTCAAGAACTAGTAATATTTTATTTTTGAATACCTGAATCTAGGTGATAATCAAGACAATTAAAGTGATAAGATAGTCAGGCGGCGGAAGGGCTGGCCACATGGCTACCTGCATCTTCCCCCATGCCAACCTGAGAAGCATTCAGGGCACCTTGCAGGCGCCATTAAATGAATGTTATGGCCAATATAACACCACAACGCTCATAGCAATGGCATCCGCAGACCATCATGCTATTCCTCCTCCCTTGCTCCACTGTGTTTGCCCTCCTCGAGCCACAGAGCTCTGTTCATGCACTATAACGGGTAGCCACTGTTGGCTACTAAGTTGTATAGACTTGGGCAATGGGTTTCACTATTCTCATACCAGACTCAGAAATTTAGCCCCTGCTTAGACCTCCTTTGTCCACACTCTGCGCAGTCATTCCACCAACCTCTCTGCTGCTAACCTTGCTTTCAATCCTGCCATGGCTCGCATCCGACATCGAATGCGGAGCAGGAGAGGAAGCACCCGTGGTGGGAGCATCCGCCCTCCTACAATGCCTAGCCCAGACTCTGTCTCCCCTGCCTCTTCAGCTGACATTCCCAATCCTTATAGCTCATTCTCTGGCCGGTATCCCGACACCCGCAACAGAAGCGGAAGAGCTCAGCTCCAAGGTGTAGGAAGGAGGGACGCTGCTATTCACACAGCCAATTTTTCCCTTCCTCTGCATCCAGCTCCCCATACAACGCAATTTTTTTTCGCAGCACCTTGCATTATCCTGTAATCACAACCACCGTCACTATCACATTCTCTGAAGAAATCGACCTGCCGACACCTCCGCCTGAGCACAATGATGAGCAACACAAGTAGCACGAAGCAACAAGGGCATTTGCAACCCAGGCAAACCACAACTTGAGGAAGATGGAGCCACCCTACATGGTAAAGCATTGGTTGGCAGTCAATAGGCTGCTGAAGGAAAAATTGGAGACACGCAGGCTTCAAGAAGCTGACTAGGTGACACGTCCGGAATGCATGCAGGGGCTGCCAGCACCAAGGGCACCCATCTAGCTCAAGGCAGCGTCCCATCAGCAGAAGAAGACGATTGGTATAAATATGCGTGCCTGATTGAGGAAGAACCGGCCGCGGACAATCCTTAGTCTCGACACTTGGCTACTAGGTGTAACCCTTTTTCCAGGTGGATGCTTTTTGTACTGATTAAGCAATTTCGGCTATGTTTGTGTTTTATGGTTATGTCTATGCAGTGTTTAAGATGTTTTTTTTTGTCAAAACTGATAACCCCTATGTGGATTCTTTTGATTTCATGGACTGGTTTCCCCTTTATTAGGGTAGTCAAGTTTAAACAGTCATATTTTTTTATGAACGATGCTCAGTACTATTGAAGTCATGCCTCACTGTAATTACTTTTTTGTATCATATTAATAGGAAAATCTTACTTAGAAAAAAAAATGATTTTTAAATTAATTTAAATATTATTTTTGAAAAGCTAGCCGTTTAATATAGCCATTACCTATTAATATTTTTAATAAATTAATGATTAATATCATTATTTAAATATTTTTCAAGAACTAGCCATTTAATATAGCCATTACTTAATAATATTTGTTTTTAATATATTAATAAATTAATATTATAATGTAAACATTATTGTTCAAATATAGCCATTACTTGAAATTATGTCTCTACATTGCTCTCTATTTAAGCCTTTTCCATGGTCTGCCTCTTCATCTGGTCCTGATGATAAACCACACTTGTTGGTTCGAAACGCGTCGGCCAAAAATTCTCTCATGTGATTTCTACCGAAAGACTTTGTTTAGTCCCCACATAGTCTCAACATTAGAAATAGTGTATAGTTTCTTGAAAATAGTGTATTCCTGTAGCTAAAAAAGATCTTCTAATTACTTCCCCACATATAGGATACGTTGCACATCTATATGAAATCCCATCCAGGTCTTTATTTATTGTATGAGATCCACCACATAATCTAGAACAGAGGCCCAGAAAAGGGAGGGCTTCCCATTTAAATTCTTTGTGAAGATATGGAATGCATACCCCTATTTCAACTCTTCGAACCCTTCACAAATCCTAGATCAACTAGGACAAAAGGTTTTTCCTGTTAGATCTATGCCATACGAAGGCAAACCCAGATTGTGTATAATGGGATCTGCCATTGTTTCCCAAGAAAACTAAAGAGGTGGGCCAAATATGGACTAATCTAAAACAACAATAGGCCATGGCTCTAAAAATGAATAAAAACCTTTAGGCTACCTAAAGAGAGTATAGAAAAAATGCCAGATAAACCCCCTTCATTCTACATCTCAAATCCCATTGCCCTTCATTCCAAGATCATTAGGGATTTGTTGTGACCTAAGGAGATCCAAACCGCTCTCGTCCTCACCCATATCATCCATTGTCTATCATCTTGTATGATGTTGATCTCAATACCATAAACATTGCCTTCGTAAGAAACCCTAATCCTATGAAATCTCACCATTATATCATATTTGTTATAGGATCCATGCGATGAGAATGTTGTATATCCATTTTTCTAGAGTCACAGTTATCCCAGATTATAAGTGCGTCATTTATTTCAAATTGAATAGTTGCAACAATATTGAGCCCATGCCCCATTTCGCAGGTCCACTAATTGTCTGTAACATATTAATTCTTTAGAATTATTTTTGGGGATGTTTTATAGGGAAAACCCAACACCCCACCTGTTTTTAACTCAATCACTTCAGATAATGGGGACCATTTCCATTAATTTTTGGAAAAACCATTTTTATAATTTTCATTTAAGTTAATTGTCTTACAATTTTGCCATTTTTTTATTTTCTTCGAATTTATATTTGATTGTTTCATTGAATTTGAATTTTCACTAACTTTCTATTGATGTTGGTTTCACCTCATTTGGTTATCCGGATTGCAAATGGTACTCCTTTGAAGTTTGATAATTTTTGTCACATGGTTTAGATTTATGTATAAAATCTATACTATTTTACCTTTTGCAATTAAAATAGCCATTCATTGTTAATATTAACTCTTAGTTAATTTTTACTATTTTTTTTATTTTTTCAGTAATTGTCTTACAAAATGACCCGACCAAATTGTAGAACAATTTAAAATGCATTTTCTAGATCACATATCATAAAAATCATTATGCATTTATTTTAAAATTTCGCGATGTACAATTTGATTTTCATGCGATTGCTATTTTTATTTAACATATAGTTTTCGTTCTCGCCTTATAACTCCCGACTTCCATTTCATTACGTCATCCTCACCTCACCGTAACCTCCTTATTCCTCCTCCCAACCTCTTACCGTCACACTTAATGAACAACCGATTACTCTCTTGACATGGAAGAGTTACTACTCCCTCAACATGGGAATGTTACTTATGTTTATTCTTTCATTGACTACTTCGCTTACCACCCTTTCCATCAATGACCCTTACCAACCGTTCCATTTAGTCACGGTCAGTTTTAATTAATTTAATTTTGGTTAAATTTAGTTTATTTTCGGTTCTTCACTTGTTTTGTTTAAATTAATTTTTTTTTTAATTCTAAAATTTTATGTAGAGTTTTATTTAGATTTAATCAACTATAAATAGCTAAATTAGATTTTCATTTTTACATTATATGGATTTAATAAAAATTCGAGGCAGATGTTTTTAGGTTCAAAATCATTTAAAAAAAAACAAACTCCCTTTATTATAAGAGGAGGCTGGAGGCTGGAGGCTGGAGATTTTGAAAAGGGAAAATAATATGGATCATGAGGAAATAATATGGATCATTGAGGTGGAAAATCGAAGAAATTTTAGTCACTAATGTTTATGATTAAGAATTTTTTTTTGCCATTGTAGATATTATTATGGATGAAGGAAAATTCGTTTTGTAATGTAACTAGTTATTATGTTATTTATAACGACCTATTTTCTTTTTAAGCTATTAACTTTGAAATGAGGCGTGCGTACTATTAGTAAGGTTTCGATCGAGGATTGAAAATTTCCAATTGTTCAGGATTAAATATTTGTATTTAAACATTATATTATTATTAGTCTTGATTATATATTAAATGTATTTTTTTTTGAAAAACATTTTTTTACAACAGGAAAAAATTTGTAGTTTTATTCCCGGAACAAAATTACATTATATAGATGTTAAAACATATTTGGTAAGGTGAGCGTCTTTGCTGACGAGCAAAGAAATAAACTATGAAAAAACATACATAAGAACTATCAAAGTTAAGTGTGATAATAATTAATTAATTTTTTTTTTGCTTCTTTTTTTCTGCACCTTTTGCCATCCTCGTGAATTTGGATCTACTGGAATCATTATTAATTCATTTGTTTTTGTCTTCAGCGGGATTTCTTTGTCTGAATCCAAGCTCTCATAAACATAATCTCTCTTTGTACTCCCACCTCGTGTTTCATCTCATCATCTTGTTCATTCTACATCGACTTAGGTGTGCCTTCAGTGTTTTGGGTATTTTTTATTGCCTTGAGTAGGTGTGGCCTCCTCTTCTTCATCCTTTGAGCATGTAGGATCAAAAGGCTGCCAATTTTGGGTATTCACATTTTTCTTCCTTGTGACTCTTTTGTCATGTGGACAAGAATCCTACATGTGTATTGTTTGAAAGTTCGTGCGACATTGCCACTGTGTTTTCGCAGTATATACTTTGGATCCATTTAAATGTTCCATTTGTAAACTTTATGTGATCAAGAAGGCCTTTGCTTGGGTCTATTTCAACACAAATTTGAGAAAAATTAAATACTTGTGAAGTCTTTGTGATGACCATTATTGTGGAGTCAAATTTTGGAAACCGTGGAGTTATGGAAATGCTTGTTCTTCCCCAAAACCAAGGTCCTTTGTTTATAACTTTTTAAAAATCCTCCTAGGTATCAAGGTAGACAATAAAAATTCCCTTGGAGTAGAGATAGATGTCACAATTTTTTTCCAAGTTGTGAAAATCCATTGGTGCAAGGACTCTGCTTTGGTCCAAAAACCATTAAAGCTATAGATGATATCCCTGGAGGGTGATAGAATTGAGTTGTGTTACAGTTTTGGCGAAATGAGGGCATGTTTTGGTTAAAAAGGATGCTTAATCGAGCAATTTTAAGTGGTCAATCAATCAATTTTTAAGCGCTCAATCGAGATGTTGAGGCACTTAAAATAGATTGATAGAGTGTTTAAAGAAACCCTTTGTAGATCTGCTTTATAACCTGATTTAAAGTCTTAATCAAGCTATATTTTTCAATCGAGCATTAATAACAGTTGGTACGAGGTTGGTGGGTTAGCCTTCTAGGCTCGATCGAGCCACCGATTAACCACATATATGGCTCGTTCGAGGGTTTATTTAATGATCAATCAAGCAATTTTAATTTGGAATTTAAGTGCTCGATCGAGCTCTTGAGGTCTTAAAAAACACAATTTCAGCACTCCTTCTACAGAATTTTCTGCAACCCCATTTTGTACCCTAACAGATTTAAGGAAGAATCTTTCCTTAAGTGGCGGAGATGATAATGTTGGATTTGTGAAGGAATGCTCTATCCAATGGCATATGAATTTGACACTTTCAAATTCATATGCTAATTTTCATCTAATTTCTTATAAACATAATGCTTCATTTTTTTTGGATAGTTTCAAAGGGGCTAAATAAAAAATCAATAACATAAAATATACACAATGATTTTCTTTTGAAAAAATGCCACTATCTTTGTTTGTGAGTCCTCTTAAAAAGGGTACTCTTGGTTTTTCAATTTATTTAAAGAGTTGAAAAAAAACTTATGGGAACACGTGTGTCTCAAAAATGCAATTGAAATATTACTTTGTCAGCTTCTAAAAAAAAAAAAAAAAAACATTTTGCATAAAAAATAAAAATTTAGTATGAAAAACTTCTCTCCGTGTAGATCATGATCATATATATATATATACACTACATTTTTTAGACTATGTTATGCTACACGAACACACTCGTACCTCTTACGTTTTGTGAAAATTTGTAAGGACATATATTGCATTTAATGGAAAACTAAGAGATTATATGACACCAATTTTTTTTTGCAAAAAGTATCATTAGGATGACAACATAATTCTCCACATATTGACTTTTTACTCCAAATCAAAATTCACAATGGTTATATGAATTTTGAAGGTTGCAATTCAATAAAAGAAGAAAACCTTTAAATTTCATTGCCACATTTTCCCCAAAAGTGTAACCCATCTTCGTGCATTCACCTATTAGTTTCTAATGTCCAAGGATGGAATATCATCCACCTTCTCCACAGCGTATGACCTTGGAATGGAGGATGGATTTTACATTTGAATTGGCCCCTTCCCTTACATTGTATCCTTATATGATGATGAAACAACTGAGGTTGTAGAGCCTACAACACCCCCACATTGTTTCAAGGCTAGAAATAATGTAGAGTTTCTTGAAAATATTGTATTCTCACAACTCAAAAAGACCTTGTCACTGCTTCCACACATAGAGGAAACATTGCACATCTACATGAAATCCCATCCTTGTCTCTATTTGTTATTTGAAATGTACCACATAATCTAGACCATTGACCTAGAAAAGGGAGGACCTCCCATTTAAAGTATTTATGAAAATTTGGAATGTATCCCCTTGTTTCAGCGCTTCAAACTCTTTATCAATCCTAGATTTACTAGGACAAAGGGTTTTTCCTATTAAATCTAAACCATACTGATGCCAAACAAAATTGTGTATATTGGGATCTCAGATTATTTCCCAAGAAAACTAGAGAAATTGGCTAATTATGGCTTGATCTAAAACAAAAATGGACCATGGCTCTAAAAAATAATAAAAGCTTTTAGACTACCTATAGAGAGTATAGAAAAATGGATAAATAAACCCCCTTCATCCTACATCTCAAATCCCTCTGCCCTTCCTTCGAAGATCACTGGGCAATCATTGTGGCCTAAGGAGATCCAAAGCAATCTCATCCATTTTCTGACATCTTATGTGAGGTTGATCTCAATACCATAAACATTGGCTCCATAAGAAACCATAATCCTCTTAAATCTCCCAATCAAACCTGTATTCGGTACAAGATCTATGAGATGAGAATGTCGTGTATCCATTTCAGCATAATCACAGATGTCCCAAATCATAAGTGTATCCTTTCTTTCAAATTGAGTAGCTACAACAAGATAGAGCCCGTGCCCCATTTCGCAGGTCAACTACATTTCTTGTAGCATCTCAAATTCTTTAGAAATTTTTCTGTGGATGTTACAGATCTTCTAGAAAATGCTGAGAGAGTTCAAGCATGCATTAATATAAGCTGAAAAAAGAGCCATGTGCAGATAGTTGTTCATATTGGAGGCCAGTGTCAAAATTGCATTCATATGCACCAAAATTAAAGGTGTTGGGAATACTTGTTGCTTTGTTGTTGCAAGAGGCAGTTGTTGTTGTTGCTAGCCTCATAGAAGAAAAACATGTCCAAGTGAATGTCAAATTATGTTTTTCTAGATTAACAGGAATAATTCATATCTTGATGTGTAACTATTTTCACAAATTATCGGAATTCTTCAACTTAACCATTCATAGATAGAAGAATATTCTTGTATTTATTTTCTGAATAATTGTTATTCATAAAATAATTGTATCTATATGCATGTTTAATTTTATTTTATTTTTATTTTGTGCCTAACTTAGTAGATTCAATAATTTAAATCAAATTCTCTTATGACTGATCTTTTACACCTGCTCTTAGCCATCTCAAATATGTATTAATTGAATTTAGGATTTCATTTACATAATTACTTATTAGATTGCATTTAAGGTTAGATAAACATATTTGAAATTTTCATTTCAAGGAGAAAATCCACCTTAGTGAGAACTGGGCCCATGAAAATTTTCATTTCAAGGAGAAAATCCACCTTAGTGGGAACTGGGCCCACGTACTGGTGGACATTGTTGCACCAAATGGATAAAGATCTAATTGAAACCTTGACTAAGTGATAATCCCCTGTTGCAGGTAGGACATTTTTTCCTGTCAACAATTGGCACTAAAAGAAGGGAAAACTAACAAGCTCATCTTTTTTTGAGCTTTTTACTTTAAATTTTTATTTTTGATCGCTTCCTCCCAATTCCCCATTTGAGTATGTGTTTCTAGACAACTAACATGTAGCTCTCCATTAAAGATAGAAAAACCCTTCTTAAAAACTAAATTTGATTGCTAGGGTGAAACATCAACATCTAAACATGTTCTTCAATTTATTAAAAATTCTATTTCTAATAATATGGTTCATGAAGGTGTTAAGTACAATGCATTCACTCTAACCTTCAAGGGTCGAGTTAAGAAATGGTGTGAAACATTTGCAGTAGCATCTATTGATCAGTGGGAACATTTTGTAAGTGAATTCTTACTACCTTTTCAATATTATGATTATGATGAATTGTTACATTTGTAATTGGAAAATTTATGCAAATATGAAGGTGAGTTTGTGGTATATTTTCTTCTCATATTTGAATTAATTTGTCTTAAGTTTCATCTTAGTGATAAATTTTCTTATGTATACTTAATGGAATGGTTTCTTTGCCTTTCCTCTCTTCCTTTTATACCATTACAGAATAGTAATGTTGGATATGGAAATCTTTCTTTCATAATATACATGTTATGGTAGGCATTAGGGATGATTCTTTTGAGTTTACAAAAGATAATGAGGATGTTGTTCAATCACATAGTCTAGATTTTGAGGTCGTAAAGATGTATCCAACGAAATTCATCCTACTCCTAAAATTATTTCAATTTTAATGAACCTACTATTTGCAATGAAGGGAATAATGAAAAATAAAATTGGAAATAAAATGTTAATCCCTAATAGTAGTGATTATTTTAACAACATGGAAATATTTAATTTTATCCGTTGTGATAGTGTTTTTTCATTATATCTTGATTTGTTTGTTGATTGTAATGCATATAACAATAATTCTTAACATTTGGTAGCTCTTTCATATACAAATATATTTCTAGAAAGCAAGGAAAATATTATGGACTAAGGTAATTATATAAGAAATTATCATTCCATCAATAACTTTGAAATATCACATGCATGTATATTTAGTTCATATATTTCTTACGTGTCTTGTATTAAGGAAGGGAGAGGAATCATTTTTTATGACCTGGATCTGATGACCATGTAATAATAACATACTTTGTATAAACAAAGATGTAATTTTATTTTCAAACATTTTTAGTTTATATTTCTGACATGTATATAACATTTGATGGTTTGATGGTGATGTAATAATAACACACTTTGTATAAATAAAAATATAATATTTTTTTTTCAAACATTTTTAGTTTATATGTTCCTCATATTTTATATATTTTCTCGATGTATATATGAGTGTAATATTTCAGTTATTTAATAGTTTATGTCAATAATATTATAATTATTTTAGTACTAATGATTTACCTTTTAAATTAGTGGAATAATATACATTGTCTAATCCAATTAATTTTATTCAAATGAATGGAAATGTGAGATATAAGCACCAAGGGTCTATTAAGATAATAAAACATTACAATTTCAAGAAATAATTACACTTCATTATCTTGCTTTCTCTTTCAAAATTAATAATACTATCAATTTTAATAACCTTTCAGAAGCTCTAGTACTTAAGATTCCTTCACATAATTCTTTCCGCCTATACAATCCATCCATTAACTCTTTACAATTAGTAATAGATTTTCATCTTAATTTTGATGACCTACTTGAAATTTGATTCGAGAAATCATTCTTGAAGAGATTTTCATTGTATAGTAATATTAACAGTAAATTCCTTGTCATAAAAAAAAACAATCACTACTAACATCTCTCTACATGATATGATGCATGAAGTTGTTTCGTATCACTTTTAGCTAATATTTGATCCAATTACATTTTTATCCCTGAAGTTTCATGTTTACCATAATGATTTTCATAATAATATAGAAGCTTG
Source organism: Pinus taeda (assembly GCA_000404065.3). Taxonomy (NCBI): domain Eukaryota; kingdom Viridiplantae; phylum Streptophyta; class Pinopsida; order Pinales; family Pinaceae; genus Pinus; species Pinus taeda. The sequence goes on from APFE030384342.1 coordinate 14,122, forward strand.
GTTAGAAAAACCTTTTATTACTATATTTCTTGTAAATAATAATTTTCTTACCTTACACATGTTTAAATATAAGCGTAGAAATAGAAATATTTGTTTCTAATTCTTGTGTTTATGTTTTCAGGTTTAAACCATATAATTAGCTACATTAGAAATTTGATTTTACATAATTTTAATTATGAAGAAATTTCGGCGTAAATCACATTCAGAAAATCATTGTTGACGCGTTTCGAACCAATTAGTGTGGTTCATCGTCAAGACAAATTGAAAAATCAGATCTATCTTTGCCAATGAAATACATTGCGCAAAGCTATCAACAACTAACAAAGACAACGTCTAAATTTAACTGAGAACTAAAGTCATAAAATATAATTATCATACTAAAATATAATAAAGTTAAAATTAACGTATTTTACAATTTTATTACATTTATTTTCTTCATTCAAATAATGTAGTTATGTGTTTATGTTTTCATGTTTAAAACAATATAATTAGCTACATTGAAAAAATTGAATTTACATAATTTTAATCATCATACTAAATAGGGTTCTAATTAGCGTATTTTGCAATTTTATTACATTTCTTTTATTCATTCAAATAATGCAGTTATGTCAAGTAGGCCACAAGTCATCATCACAGAGTATTCAGGTAAGTTCATCTTTTTCCTATTATCATAGTTACTTTTCATCCTACCCATGCTTCCTTAGTTAAACTTTTTCGTCCAAGTTCTCTCTTTAACTCGTATAAGTTTTTCATCATAAGGACTTTGACCAATATGTTTAATTTTTAAAGCATGACTCCACTAGGAAAGAGAGTAACCATTCATTTAATATTTTGACGTGTGACTTAATTAATTGGCTCTCATATTTTTTAAATTTCTATTTAGTTTAGGACTTTAGAACTTCACTCTTTTCTATTTGCTTTGAATAAATGGCTCTAATTGTGTAAAATTAATATATCACAATCTTTTTTTTTAAATAAGCATTTGTATTAACAATAGGAGAATATGTTACAAAATTTCTGCTATTGCAGATTTAAGGGATGCTTAACAGCACGCCTGGAAAGTAGAATTTGCATTTGTCAAAAGGGAGAACCAGCACACCACACAGGGCGGCCACGCATAACAAAACCCCAGACATGCACACCACAAAGGGCCGCCAGGAAAATGACCAAAATTGGATCGGGCTCACCACGCAGGGCGGCCAAGACAGGAAACCAAAATTTGAGACGGCACACCACGCAGGGCGGCCACGAGTAAACAGCAAAATAACCAGAAAACTGAGTACCAGAGGGGCTATGATTCCAAGAGAAGAGAGCTGAGTACATGGTGAAATGAACAGAGAACATAAAAACCTGGAGGGAGAGTAACCGAGAAAGCAAAAAAGGAACAATGGCCGCAACCATCAGCAGTGGGTCGGCCCCTGCTTCGGCTGGTGGCCCGGCCCCTGCTTCGGCGGGTCGTTCGGAGGAACACCAGAAGTCTCCCCAGTAAAACCCTCAGAGTTAGCCACGTTCCTCATAAGCTTGATGAGCACCGTGAGCTTTTTACCAATTGTGTCCGCTTGCTGATCAAGCGAAGATAATTTGAACTCGATACTTTCAACAACGCACATGTGATCATGCTCCATGGCGTCCATTTGGCACTTAAGCTTCTGGACTCTTTCTTCTTGCTCCTTCTGCGCTGTCAGAACCTTCGCCAACATGGTTTTCATTCTCCAAGCTTCAGCTTGAGTTCTGACAAACTGAGTTGCCCGAGTGTAGGTGGTGCATGGGTCCTGCAACCAACTAACCTCCCTCTCCAACTGCTGGTCTGATAACTTAGCTTCCTCTTCCTTGACGCTGCTTTCTAATTCTCCCAACTTCCGCTTGTTACGTTGCGAGGTCTGAGTCTCATACATTTCCTGGGCGTGATGAAGGTCCTCTATAGCTGCCTGGTTGCGACAGCTTTCTCCTTTCATGGTGTGGGAACTTGCCACAGTGATACCCAACATTGTGTTGGCAGAGGGCAAGCTCTTCACCTTGCAATACGATGAAACTATGCTTTCCCTATCTGCCAAGGATGTAGTTAAATAGCCGGGGGCCTGAAGATGGTTGGATGGGGGAATTAGGAGGGAGGGCCACTTGCCAGTCCTGTCGTGATTATTACCGGGAGAAGGAGAAGCGGTGGGATCAAAGAATAATTGAAAGCGATTATTACTACCGATCTTTCCCTCGTCCTCGGCCCGGCAGGTAAGCTTTGTCCTGCTGTGGTTACGGCGCTGAGAATCCAAACAGATCACGGGGTGGTACAAATCCTTATGTCTGCAACACCTGACGGATATGCCTTGTGCCGAGTGTCCTTCGAACTCATCTGAAATTAAGGTGGTGTGCTTAGTCAGCATGGTGGTTAGCCAGAAACCGGAGAGCCGTTACCATTCCATCATCATTTTCTGTCTGGGCGATGTCCTTTCTGGCATGCTGAAGGCAGGCTCCCTTAAGGTCAGGACACGTGATGTCGTCCCACCAGCTGTCCTTCGGATCGTTCGGGTTCTCAATTCCAATGTTAGCCAGGTGATCTGCCATCGCGTTTCCCTTTCTTCTGATCGCCTGAAAGGTGAGACCTTTCATTTCCCGAAGAAAAATGGCGATGTTTTCAGTTTCCTGAGCCAGGCGCCAATGTTTCGTGACTTTGCTAACCGGTGTTCCATGGTAAATTCGCCTGGCCGCAGTTATGGCTACTTCAGAGTCTCCCTCTATGACAACATTGGAAATCTGGTTCATGTTCAGAATTCTAAGGCCTTTTTCCAACCCAGTGAATTCCATTTCGTTGTTGGTGGCTTCGCCCAACGCTTGACTATATATATAAAGGATTTCCCCTCTGTGGTTTCTAATGACCCCCCCAATACCTGCCGGACCTGGGTTGCCCCTGGAGGCCCCGTCGAAATTTAGTTTAAGGAAGCCTGTCGGGGGCTTGTGCCATCCTTGCTGATCATTTGGAGGTTTGAGTTTACTGCTTGCAGTTGGAGCGATATTTGCATTTTCCAAACTGAAGCTGGCCAGAATGCGCTGGTCCTTGGGCGAAGGATTAGAGTGGGACAACCCGGTGCATTTGGCAGAGATTAATTCATGGATGTTAGCGGATAAGGTAAGCTGCGAGAACTCGAAATTCCTCTGTTCATTTTGAAAAATTCTCCTGTTTCATTCCTTCCATATGGTCCAGGTTATAAAGCCTGGGATGATTTTCCAGATACTGTTTACCCTGTAATTCTTCGAGAAGTCACCTGGCCACTGAGTAATTGTGTCCTGGATAGAATTCCTGTTCCTGTTGGATTGTTGCATTATGTTTTCTAGCCATTGCCATATACTGTTTGCCCAATTGCAAGAGTTAAACAGGTGGTTTATAGTTTCCTCCTCTTTTCTGCACATGGGACAAATTGAAGGGCCTGAGAAGCCTTTTTTCTGAAGGTTGTCCCACGTGAGGGTTTTTACCCTCATAAGGAGCCAGAGGAAGGTCTTAATTTTGGGCCAAAAGAGGCTATCCCATACCTTAGTGCTCCAGGGGAGGATTTCCCCTTGCTCATTCTACTCCAATTGCATCCTGGCTTCCTTTAGGGTGTAGCTACCATTCCCTTTCATTCCCCATCTGAGCTGATCACTGGCTGAAGAGGATCGAATTTTCCTTTTGTTGAGAGTGGATAGGAGGCTCTGAATTTGAGCACTCTCAGTTGTGAAGCTGAGAGAGTTTGGGGGATTCCAGGTTCTCCAATCCTGCTTGTTGGTTTCCTGGCTCTAGTACTAATTTACTTTGTAGTTGCCTGCTGTTTGAACCTCTCTTTTGTAGTTTTCCAAATCTGGCGTTGCAAGGCGAGGAAGCTGCTGCCAAGCATCCTCCCAGAAGAACGTTGTGTTTCCATTTCGAATTTCCCAAAAACTGTGATCTTGAATAATGTTGCGGTTCCGTTTGGCAAGGTTCCATATTGGAGAGCCTTCCGGAACCTCCTGAAGCCAGATAAGATCCTTCTCATTGCAGTTGGGTGTGTATTTCTCCTTCCAATGCTTTGCCCAGGGAAGGTGAGGTTCCTTAAGCCATCTCCACCATAATTTCGCACCACAGATATTGTTGGAGGTCAGGGGATCAATAAGGTTGAGGCCACCTAGAGATTTTGATTTACATAGCTTGTTCCAAGAAACCAAGGCCCATTTGTTTTTTTCCGCGTTACCTTTCCATAAGAATGTCCTCTGGATTGTTCTGATCCTGTGAAGAATGCCCTGGGGGGCAGGAAGGATGGAAAGCAAGTAATGGGGAATGGCTTGCAAGATGGCCTTGGTAAGGACTAGCCTGCCTGCAAAGTTTAGGGCTCTGTGAGTCCAGTGTCTGCATTTGCTTTCCAGCTTCGCTAGAGTACTTTCCCAGTGATGCTTTTGCCACGGTTTTGAGGTGAGTGGAGCGCCCAGGTATTTGGAGGGAAGATTACTTCTTTTAAAACCAAGGATGCCTGTGAGATGCTTCTGAATTGCAAGGTGCGTATTAAAGAAAAAAATCTTTGATTTAGCATGATTGATTTCCATACCTGAGGCTTTGCTGAAAAGAGTTAGGATGGATTTATAGGCCAACGCTTATTTCACTGTAGGGGTGCCATGCAGCAGGGTGTCATCCACGAACTGCTGATGCGTTGTGGCTGGACTAGAATGAAGAGGATGGAGACCTCTGATGCTGCCTTCTTCTTTAGCTTTGTGTATAAGACGACTTAGGCCTTCCATGAGAATCACAAAGAGGAAGGGGGAGAGAGGGTCTCCCTGCCTGATGCCTCTAGAAGGGGTGAAGGTTCCTGAGGGAGAGCCATTTACAAGAATGGAGAAGGAGGAGGACTTGATTAGGGCTAGAATCCACTTGTTCCAATTTTGATCGAAACCGAAAGCTGTAAGAACAGCTTCCAAGTAGTTCCAATTTACCTTATCAAAAGCCTTGGAGAGATCGAGTTGCATGAGCATCCCTACTTTTTTCCTGGTCTGGAGAGTATGCACCATCTCTTGTGCAAGAAGGATATTGTCTAGGATTTGACGCCCTTCTACATAACCAGACTGTTCTTCTGAAATAAGATAAGGCAGGATGGGCTTGAGCCTATTAGCGATGACCTTCGAGATGATCTTGTAGATCACATTGCAGAGTGCAATGGGTCTGAACTTCTCAGGGGTATGGGCATTCTCTTCCTTTGGGATTAGAGCCAAAAAGGTGGAGTTGATGGATTTGAGAATAGTGCCTGAGCGTCTGGAGTCTTCAACCACTTCCCAGATTTCTGATTTGATGGTTGGCCAGCAAGCTTTGTAGAAATTGATGGTGAAGCTGTCAGGGCCAGGGCCTTTATCATTTGGCACGCTCTTTACTGCTTCCTCTACTTCCTCCATTGATATTTCTTTGAGGAGGGCAAGATTTTGGTCCTTTGTTACCACTTTGGGGATGGATTGTGTAAGAGTGTTGATAGCTTCTACTCTGTCAATATCTGATTCCTGAGCAATGTGCTTGAAATGTTCTGTCGGGAGTGAGGAGATTTCCCTGTGATTGTGAAGAGTGTCGCCTGAATCATTTTTGAGATTGAGAATTTTGTTAGCATTTCTGTAGTCGAGGGTGGACCTATGGAAGAATTTTGAGTTTTGCTCGCCCTCTTTGAGCCATTGCACTCTGGATTTCTATTTCCAGAGAGTTTCTTCTTGAAGGCTTCTGTGATGCCATTGAGTCATTAGATCTTTTTCCAACTCCTTTGATTCCTCAGTGATGTTGTCAGAGGTCCAGCTTTTATGTATTATCTCTATCTTGCCTTCTAGAATGGATTTTTCCTTGAAAATGTTTCCAAATTCCGTGATGTTCCAGTGCTTGATTTTGCTTTTAATATGCTTGAGCTTGCTTTGGAGTTTGAACATTTTGGTGCCTTGAACATTCAAAGGTTCCCGCCACCATTTCTCTAGCAGCTGAACAAAGTTAGGGTGTTGTAACCAGAATTTCTCAAAGCGGAATGGATTGTTTCTCGGGGTGCCCAGGAAGGCAGCCTCAAGAGAGATGGGCCAGTGATCCGAACCCCCACTAGGGAGAATATCAGAGTTAACAGTGATGCCCTCTAGAACAATGCTCTCTGAGATGAGAAACCTATCCAGGCGGGAGGCAATAAGGTTCTCTCCTCCCCTTCTATTATTCCAAGTGAAGGAGCAGGAGGAAGGTTGCACATCCACCATCTTTGCTGTGTCAATGAATTTTGCAAAGGCCCCTGCGTCCCTGTTGAGCTTTCTTAACCCTCCTTTCTTCTCCAGTAGGGTAGTGATCATATTGAAATCCCCGCCCATGATGATTTTTAAGGAATGATATCTAGATTGCAGACTTTTAAGAGAGTTGAGGAAATGGATCTTTTCTTCTAATCTTTGAGGGCCATAAACATTAACACAGAGATAAGTTTCAGAGTTACCTGTGATTTGAATCTCTGTGGCGATATAGGCATGAGTGGCTTTTGAGGCGAGAACACTGATAGTTCTTGTGTCCCAAAAGGTGGTAATACCTCCTTCCCAATCGTGACTGGCAACTTACATGAAGTCGAGAGGCCTGCCTAATTTCTGACTGGTGTTTTTTATGAGAGAGGAGGAGCATTTTGTTTCTTGGATGAACATCATGTCCGGATTTTCTGTTTGGAACTTCCTGATGAGAAGTCTTTGTTTTGCTTGGCTATTGAGCCCTCTTGCATTCCATGAAATTACTTTCATTGGTAACTAGGTTTAAAAATGGTAGGACGGGAAGGCTTCAAGGGCCTTCATTTTCCCTGAGTTCAGCATTAGGATCCCTAAATCATGAAGAACCTCTCCATTCGTCCGCCTTCCCCTTTTATTTCTTGGTTTAAAGCCAGCTGGGTTGAGGGATATGATTTTGGAGTGGTTACTGGTTCCTGTTGCAATGCCCAGTTTCCTGTTTTGTCTGGCCAATTCAGCCCTTTGTCTTGCAATGAAGAGTTCGCTGATCTTTTTTAGTTCTTTTTCTGGAACATTTTCAATGCCTTGAGCCTTCCAGTTTTGCTCTAGGGCGAGTAAGTTAACCCCTGCCTTTTTTAGAGCTTCGTTTAGTTCCTATTCATCGTTACCTCCATCACTGTATAACATCTCCATATCTTCGTCTTGGGTACTTTCCTGTTCATGTCTCTTATCTCTTGGACTGTGTGGGTTTTCATCCTGTTCTTTCCTGATGTGTTCTTGCTAGTTCTCTTGTCGCTCTGTATTCCTCTCTTTTGCTCTTACTTCTTCTGTTTCTATGTCAGTTTCCAGAGCCCTGAAGGGGTTGAGGATAGCACTTGGGATGGCCCCTGTTCTATTAGGTCTTCTTCGATTGGCCCTTTGCTTGGTTTTCAGTTTGATGAATGTCTCTTTATTCTGCACCTCAGGCTGAGGTTTGCTTGCTTCTTCTGTTCTATTGAGAGGGCAGTCTCTGACTAGATGCCCGTGTTCGTGACATTTCCTACAGCGAAACGGGATTTGTTCGTAGTCAATGGCCTGAAAATAGTCTTTGTCCTGAAACTCCAGCCAAATACCTTCATGGAGGGCTCTAGATACATCCAGTTCCACGCAGATTCTGACACAGGAAGTGTATCTGCGTTGAATAGTTGCTTCAGACGCTTTGACGAAAGTACCTAGCTTATCTCCTATTTGCTTGAGAGTGGCTAATCCCCAGTAATCTATGGGGAGGGAGAAAAGGCGAATCCAAACAGGAACCTGAGTGAAGGTTTCATTTTCAAGGACAAAGTTGAGTTTCCAAGGTCTCATATAGAGACCTGCTGAAGAAAAAAAATACGGACCTCCGTCGAACACCTTATCTTTATCTTCAATATTTGTGAAAACAACCGTGAAGAAACCTTTAGCTCCTAGGTGCAAGTTAATGTCACCTTTGGGTCTCCAGTGTTGTTTGATCCATTGGCAAAGGGCTCGCTCCGTTGGCCACAGCCCCATAAATTTGCAGATGACCGCATGCTCCGGCATGTGCCCCCTGTGAGCTTGGATCTCCAGATCTGTACAGATCACTTTGAGTGCTTATTTCCTTTTTGTCTTGTAGGCTCCCTGAGGGATGTTGTTTGAGCCTAAGGTGATGGGTTTTTCCCCTTCCTTACCTTCTCGTTTCCTCCCCTGCTGATCTTTCTCATTTCCATCAGTGGTCTGCATCTGCTTTGGGCCCTCATCTTGACTATTCGCAGCAGCCCCGAGGGGGCTGTTATCTGTTTCCTTATCCTTCTGATTGGAACTCCCTCCTTGTTCCACTGACATTTTCTTCTCCTTGTCTTTTCTGTGGCTTCCTGGGTTTCTGCTTTCTCCGTAACCCGAGATTTTTAACCCTTCATTTGTTGTTTGCTTGTGCATTACAATATTCTTGAATGATGGGGTCCCTGTGGACCCCCCGTGGAGCATTTGTCGTGACAGTTCCCTTCCCCTGCAGTGGAGATCAGCCAGTCTGCTGAACTGCACTACTAGAGCAGGCTCTGGAATGGCAGGGAAGGGTGTTAAACCCTAGAGCAGAAGTTGCAGTCAAAAATCGCCAGAGCTCTTCTTCTTTACACCCTATATCTCTTTTAATAGATCACAATCTTAATTTACATGAAAGAACACATTTATAATCAAAATAATTGAACATATTTAATTTTCACAATTCATCCTATCCCTCAAAATTTAGCTCTTCCCCTTTATTTTTGAATAATGATATGATAACATATTGGTTATTAGGATCTTATTTATTCACGGGTTATAATTTAATTATTTAATTTTAAATTTTTAAATCGGTTTTTGCACTTTTCTATCTTTTTTCTTTATTTTTTTCTACACATCCAAATTTATTAGATTGTTATAATTCTTCCCTTGAAAATTGTAAGTTTTGTTTGTTTGAAATTTTGAAAACAAGTTGTAACTCTCAATAAATAAATGATATCATATGGGTTATTCCTAAATTCTTGTATGCAACTAAAAACATCATATTTAATAATCCATACAAAGTTTTGTAACTTACAAGTAAAATTTCTATACTTGTAGTGGAAATTTCGTGTGAATATGAATTCATATTTATAACATTAGCACATATATATTGTAGGTTTCTTACAGGTTTCTTCTTCTTTTCTCTATTTATCTCACACTAAAACAACCCATATCTAGAATTATTGATGGAGAGAAGATCCCAAGATAAACATTGGAAGTATGTAAACAAAGAAAAAAATATAAATAACTCTCATACCACGTTGCTTCCTATACAACAAAACTGCAAATAAAAAAAAAATCATAAAAATAAGGTGGTACACGTAAATAAAGAGATGTATCTTTATAGTCATTAAGCTTGTTATCAATATTAGATGTGAATATATTTATAGTCATTAAGCTTTATAACAAAATCTTTATAGTTCCTTACACTTCATAGTAGAACAGGGTAGTTGAGAGGAAGAATAGATCCTTGAAAGAGATGTCCAAATGCATGTTGCATGGAAGGTCCCTTCCTTCAAATCTGTAGGTTGAAGAAATCAACTACGCTTTATACATACAAAATATATCTCCTCATAAATATATTATATGAAAACACCTTTTGAATCATGGAGTAACATGCAACCAAAAGTTACACATTTATGGATTTTTGGGTCGCATCCATGGACTCACAGTCCTTTAGAAAAGAGGAAGTATTCGGAGCCTCAAGGGAAAGAGTGCATCTTTGCTGGATATACAGATGCTGTAAAGGGATACATTCTACTATATATCTCAACAAAAAGGATATTCATTGAGAGGAGTGTCTACTTTGACGGAAGTCCTTTACATGCATCTAGGGAAAAACATGCATAAAATTATGTGCTTCTTCGTGTAGCAGATCTAAGATATGATGCATCATGCCATTTAGATCATATTTTATATCTAAGTTCAAAATTTGATTCAAAATATCATGAGCATGCACGTGAAGTTTCCAATTTCTGATCACTTTTGACACATAAGTGGTGCCACGTGAGTAATCTCTTAGATGATCCTGCTACGAGATCTCAATTTGAAGAAGCACCTCATGCACTCAAAGCTACATAACCAATTATGCCCATGAATTTATACATGGTTCTAGCATTCGACCCTCAAACGTATGATGAACCTAACCTTTCTGGGAAGCATTTATGGACAAGGATAACAACTTCCACATTAAGAACCAACCTTGGGATTAGTTTCCACTTCCTTCGGATCGTAAGCTTATCAAATAAAAGTGGGTCTATTGGAAAAAGAAAGCAGTGGATGAGCTTGTGAGTAGATACGAATCATGGTTGTTGGCCAAAGGATTTTAGCAGGTTTATGGCATAGATTATGATGATACCATTGCGCTAGTGGCCATAATGGACTTTGTTCAGTTAATTCTTGCTATTGTAGCAACAAGAAGTGTAGGTTCACCACATGTATGTGAAGAATGAATGTATTCACGATGATCTCAAAGAGGAAATTTACATGGAGCAACCACAAGGGTATGTAAATAATTCATCTTTAGTTTGCTAACTCAAGAAGTCTCTCTATGGTCTCAAGCAAAAAACTAGAGAATGTTATGCTAAAATTCCTTTCTATTTACTCTCTCAACATTTCATTTAATGTAAATATGATCCAAATGTTTATATGCTAAGAACATATGACTCTCTATCACTCATAGTGCTATATGTAGAAGATATACTAATCATAAGTAGAGTTCAACTTCAGCCATTGCTACAGTCAAAACTGCTTTGCCTGATAGGTTTTCCATGATAGATATGGGTCTATTACCCTTCTGCCTTAGACTAGAAATCAACTAGAATGATTTAGGGATCAAAATTTCTCAGTCTAAGTATGTGAGATATCTCTTAGTTTGCTTTCACATGACTCATTACAAGCCAACAAATACACCTTTCTTATAATGGGTAAATCTTAAGGATGGAAAGGACACACTATTTGTTGATTGCAACATGTATAAAAAACTTGTGGGGAGTCTCCTCTATCTTAGTGACTCTCATCTAGGTCTCTCATATGTGGTAGATGGTTTCTAGATACATGCAAGAACCACATGAGTTGTATTGAAAAGCTACCAAGCGCAAACTCATATATGTCCAAAGAACCATAAACTATGGGATTCACTATATAGTAGGGTGTGTTTTGGAATTCATTGGCCACATTTATTGCAATTCCACTTCAAGGTATTCTCTCAATTTATATTTTGACCCCATTTGTTGGTCCAACAAAAAGAAATATGTTAATTCTTTATCATCAATAGAGGCAAAATATAGAGGTGCAACCAACATTTCCATTTAGGAAATTTAGTTGGAAAACTTCCTCATTGAGCTTAGTGTCATATTTCATCATTTGATTTTCATGTAGTGTGCAAATCAAAGCACACTAAAGTTTTGTAAAGATCTAGTGCAATGACAATGAAAAAACCACATTGAGATCCAGATGCACTACATCATAGAATTGGTACATGATGGGGTCATTGACTTATAGTGTTATCCCACTTCTAAATAGATCACACACATCTTCATGAAGGCTTTCATTGAGCATAAGTTTCACTTTCTGCGAAACCACCTTGGGTTGAAGGAGATAATTCCCTAGTAGTTGTATTTCATTTTCAGTATTGTATTTTGAGGGTGAGATTTTTTCCATGTGGTTTTCCCTCTTTCCTCTCCTTGCAGTCATTCTATGTTACTTAAATGCATTATAAAATGGGTAACTTACATGGGTTCTTGCGAGAACCCATTCACTCTGTTCTCTCTAGTAGTGTTGTAGGGGGCTATTGGAGATACAATATACTTAATTTTACTTTAGTTAGACTAGTGATTAGAGTCATGCATGGAAACCTTGTTATTAGGACCAATAGGGAACTCCACATGTGTGAGTTTCACGAGTCTCCACATACATGAGATAGTTAACGGATTACTACATGACCAATTATCTAGGACTAGGTGTTAATTCTCTTGAGTGCATGTTCACATCTCTCTAGATTCACTTCTAGATTGACTACTATATTAGTTCAACCATTTAGAATGTATTGCATTAAAAATTTTTTTTTTTTTTGCATGAATATAATTCATTAATTCAATTTATCTATCAATTTTCTTTTCTCTTTCCTTGAAAGTTTTATTCATTGTTTTCTAGCTAAATCCAACTCATGCAAGTTCAACTACAATTTCTCACTCACTTGCTTCAACAAAATAATTTTTTGGTCATGTTTTAATCAATGTTATCCACAAACATTTTAAATTATTCTCTATATTACGTTTTGGTCCTCTCACATTCTTCATCATTAAGATTGATGTCCGCACTCACTCGAATCAACTGCCTTTTTGCTCGACCTGATTACCTTTTGACTCGAGCGAGTTGCACCACGACTTCTTCTTCTCTAATAGGACACCCAACAATTTATCCCTCAAAGTGATCTTCAACACCTGGCCAATCTTAAAGGAAACATGACATAATTGTGGTTTCTTGCCTCTTCATAGTGCAACACTCTTCTAACAACTTTATCCATCTCATTTAAGTTGGATACTAGATCTTATTACTATGTAGGCTACACACTATTGGCCAAAAAAATTGAGATCTTGACTGTCAACTAGGACATGCTTCCTCCCAGTTGCAAACTTCTTTTTCACCCTATGACAACCTCTTGCATATCCCTCTTTTGCACAACAAATATGCAATGATTATTTTCCTTAAACGTTTCCATAGACAATGTCTGCACCCACATGCATATCTTACTCAAATCCATTAAAAAAAACCATTATTATTTAGAGGTAATAGAGAAATGAAGGTTCTATATTCTTAGAGTTCTAAGGTCATTTTCTAGAACTTGTTTTCCCATGTGTGTTATAGATGAGTAGGAGCCTTTATCATCGAGGTTATTGTGCTTATCCATTATATCGATCTCATTGCTATATAATGGGACTCTATCATGTATTTATGGTATGTGTGTGAGGGTGTGAGTTTGATTTAATAAAAGAGTTATGCTATTTTTTTTGTCTCTATTTGTTTACTTGTATTTTCACGTAGTATGTGCATCAAAATATGGACAAACCAATGACACTAACTAATTTAATAAGAGAGTTTTGTTATTTTTTTGTTGTCTTTATTTGTTTAGTTCGATTTCCACATAGTAATTACATCAAAAGATGGATAAACCAATGGTACTAACTAATAGCACACTTACTCCACTGTCTTCGTGTTTGTGGCTCTTTTGTGAGGAAGTTAAGCTCATACTTCCTCTCACACCATGTTAATATGGGAGAGTAGATATTTTTGCACACACAAAATGCATAAATTGTAATACTACATATAAATATATTAAACTAGACAAACTATCTTTGATACTCAATATATTAGATGAATGTATGTCAACCCACAAGGACTTCACTCAACGAATCTCTGACATAGCAAGTGCATTCATGGCATACTAAAAAATGCCCTTAATTTGACTACATATTGGAAATTAAATCTAAAAGTTACATTATTTAACCCTTTACCAATACATACCAAATACACATTCCCAATTTAAAAAACCCCTGCTTTCACTAGATATTGTAGGCATCCATTTTTATATTAACATTTTTTATACCCCTTTATATTTTTTCATTAACTTTGAGCTCCATTTTTTGTAACTAACAATATAAAAACCTTTTACCTCGTATTATATGCTCAATATATTATTTCATTTTTTCTTCAATATATATCCCCAATATGAATGAACGTGGTATGGTATTGCTCCTGACTAAAGCCCCTTGTTCGTCAACCTCACACTAATCTAGAAAGCCAACAATTTGAAGAGATCTCTCAAACCAACTAAGCCTCAATAACATCCTAACTAATAAAAACAAATTCCTTGAAAATACTACAATTCCAACCAATAATCACATCAATACAATTTTATTGATGATACACATAATACAGGTAAGAGTTATATGCTCCTATATGAACTTAAAACAGTAATATGAAAGAGCATATTAAGCATATGTGTAATACTTTCAAGTAATTAAATAAACATGGTTTAGTTCTACTTTTCCTAGCGATGGTAGTTAATAACAACCTTGTAGGGCACTGCGATAACTTTTTAAAGTTATATTTTGAGCTAGAAATTGAGGACTTACTTTTAAATCACAATTAATATGAACTTTTTTACAGAATATATTGAAATTTGTTTCCAGAGAAATCCCAGAAACACAAAATACAAATTATCTTTTCAACAATAGTGCCCAAACATCAAAAGAAACTATATGGTAGATGTAGGTTGGCATGAGCAGACTACGACATCGAAATGGAATGCGAAGACGTTTCTGTGTAAAGACTGCAAGTAAATCTTTTTGCAAGTCCAATAATGTTGCGATCCACGTTGAAATTATGGTTTATCTGTTGAAAGAAGGAAGTTAATAGGTTTCTTGCGATATACAGAGGGCTATCAGTATCAATTTTATAATAGCACAGACGTTGATTGATTTGGAAACACCTGGTTATTTTTCATGAAGATTAGAAATGAAACCATGTCAAATTATTCCATGTGTTGTCTGAAATGCATACCATTCTTCACATAATCTTAGTGAAATGTAGTTTATTGCTTTCCTTTGGAGCTTCAGTTTGAAGACTCACTAGCCGATCACAAATCAATTTGTTAGAAATAAGACATAAGCTGAAAAAATACGAAGAATACAATCATCTCAGAGATTAATTGGACTTCCTACAGTTTTTGCGGATCTGCCGGCTAGTACTAGTGAGAGGGCTAATATTTCCCATTTTCACCATGGCAGCTACAAAGTCTGTAAAGAACCTGTTTTGATTGTTGTTATACATAGTAACCTGAGAATCTGTATAACCTCCATTAAAGAGCTTCTGGTCGGAGTGGAGAAGTCCTTTTGTATTTTCAGATTACCGTAATACTGGTTGTCAAATGTGGTTGGGGTGACCACATCTAAGGGGGAGAGGTTGTTATCTCCACTAGTGCCAGGGCAATTTGCCTTTACAGATGTAGCGAAAGCAGCGTTAACGTTGGTTTCGTTGTAGATGCGAGTTCTGAAAAAGGTGCACCGTCATTGACCAATTGTATGAGCACCTGTAATAACAACAACACCTCGTGATACGATTCCAATTTAATTACAAGGAAGTTATATGATTTATTAACATAATGGCTCCATAAGTAATATTGTACTTGAAAGTGCAACAAGGTATTTGGTAGAAATACTGTGAGCTTGAAAACATGAGATGAGTGTGCTTAGCGTTGGAACTACTATACACTTATATGCGGACTCTTAGTTAGAGCATGGGACTACATGAAATTACTACACACCTACATGCGGACTCTTTGTTAGAGCATGGGACTACATGCAAGATTCTTTTTGCATGATTTACTCCTTCATTTTCTCCTTCTTTAACTCCGCAACTGGTTAGTTATTCTTCATGATTTCCTCCTTCGTTTACTCCTTCTTTCACTCCGCAACTGGCTAGTTCTCTCCGGAACTTCTTGTAGGTGTTGAGTCTTCTCATTGATCACCACTATGGTACATTACCTTGGGATCTTCACTCAGTAATGCTATATCATGAGCATTGTAACCTATTTTGTAATGAATCATTCTTTTCTTCTTTCGATTTTCTTTTAGTGTTTTTGCTCTACAAGGTTGTGTGTTCAACCTTTACTTGTTAGATTCATCTGTGCAGGTTTTCTAACACATTTATATGGTATCAGAGCGCACAGGTTGCTAAATAAAAGGCGCACCAGTACCTTTCTTTACAGGTATTACAGCTTGGAGATCGAAGATCAACAAAAAAATGGAGTTTCCCAAAGCATCGTTCCTAACATCGTACAACTATCACGAATGGAAGGACCAAATGGCTCGATACCTTAGTCAAAAAGGGTTGTACAGGATTACCATGGCTATAGAAGTGGAACCCACTTCAGCCATAGAGAAATCCAAGTACCTCAACCATATGTATGAGGCCCATGGATCCATATGCATGTGCATCTCTCCAGAGTTGCAGTTTCATCTATCTGCCTGCACTACTCCCAATGAGATTTGGAAAAAGGTTGAAGAACTCTATGAGAAACAGTATGAGATGAAAGGACATCTGCTCGAAGTGGAGCTATTGTCATTGGATCCACGGAACTATGACAGAATTCAAGACTTCTTCACCAAATATAATGATCTATTGCTGCAACTCAAGGGTTGTGGAATTGATAAATCCAAGGAGGGGAGTCGCCAAGTTCTCTCTATTATGGAAAATCTCAAACCGAAATCCTCCATATTCGTGTCTACATTTCATTCAGTAAGGCTCGCAACAGGTAAATCCTACACTATGCCTTCTCTCAAAGAATTTATGGAGTCCCTTATTTTTTAGCAAGATAAACTCATTGGCATGGGGAAAACCAAACCTCCAAAAGCACATGCACTTGCTGTGCATGATGGCAGCCACAATAAAAATCACATATCTAATTCAAATCAGAAAAATCAGTAGCAAAACAACAAGGGAAAAGTGCATTCCTATCCAAAGAAGGAAGGGTACACCAAGCCATTCAATGAATCCTCCGGCTCAAGAAATGAGAAAGGGAAGAAAGGAAACAGATGCACCTATTGTCAGAGAGTATTCCATCGAGAATCCTCTTGCATGAAGAAACAAATTGACTAAATCGCAAAAATCCTTCAGAAGCACAACCTTGGGGATCACATCCCTTAGGACGCCAAGAAGAAAACTGAGGATCCACCACATAGGAAAGGTAACAATTTTCATGCTTTAGTTGCAATTAATTCTTCCCCTAATGCATGGATTATAGATTCTGGTGCATCACATCATATGGCTGCTGCAAAGGAAGTTTATTCCTCTTTGGATGCATGCAAAGGACCTCCCATCCTCATGGGAGATGACTCACCTATTGAGGTCACCGGAAAAGGTGGAGTGGAACTTTTACACGGAAGCTTTAAAGATGTGCTTCATGTTCCAAAAATTTCAGTAAACCTACTTTTAGTTTATCAGATCACTCATTCTGGCACTGGAAAGAGAGTGGAATTCACTCCAGATGCAGTGAACATATATGACCTACATAGCAACTCCAAAATTGCAACCAGTGAGGTAAACAATGGAGCAAGACTGTATACATTTTCGGAATTTAATGAATCTGAATCCTCCGTATTGCTTACACATGTTGATGATAGTAGTAGGATTTGGCACAAGAGGTTTGGTCACTTAAATTACAGGTATATGCAGTAGCTAAGCAAGCATGAGATGGTGGAAGGCTTGCCAAATATCAGTTTATCCCAAGGAGTTTGTGAAGGGTGTGTCCTTGGCAAACATCCTAGAGAAACGTTTGACACTAGCAAGACTCACAAAGCATCCTCTCCTCTAGATCTGATCCATAGTGATCTCATGGGGCCTTTTCCTCTTCCTTCCATCAACAAAGAAAGGTATGTGGTTACATTTATTGATGATTTCTCATGGTACACTTGGGTGTATCTTCTCAGGAACAAATCTGAAGTTTTTGCACACTTTGAAGATTTCAAAGCACTAGTTGAGACACAGTCAGAGAGAAAGATCAAAGCCCTCCGTATAGATAGTGGGGGGGAATATGTTAACGCAGCACTTTGGAACCTTTGCCTTCAGTTTGGCATATAGTTGCAGTACACAGTTCCATACACTCCGCAGCAAAACGGAGTTGCTCAGAGAAAGAACCAATCTCTCAAAGAGATGGCTTCCTGCATGTTGCATGTTAAGTCACTACCTCATAATCTATGGGCTGAAGCACTTAGTTGTGCTAACTACATCTAGAACAGATCTCTTCATAGGTCTATCAAGAATCAGACTCCCTTTGAGTCTTGGAGCGACACTAAACTAGAGGTCACCCACTTCCGCGTTTTTGGCTCCCAAGCATGGGCCAAGATCCCCTCTGAGAAGAGGAAAGCTCTTGATCCATAGAGCATTAAGTGCATATTTGTTGGATACCCTGATGGTGTGAAGGGATACCGACTCCTAATTTCCTCTACAAACAAGCTCATCATTGAGCGAAGTGTCAAATTTGAGGAAAGTCTCTCACATGCAAACACCTTTTATCTACCTCACGTCTGAGATGATGACTCAATACACTCAGATGCGGATACATAGCATGCAGATGCAGAGACAGAGTCTTCAGATACAAATCCAGTGCATGCATATGATGATCCACATCCAAGCCCAGATTGGGCTTCTAGTAGTGAATCAAATTCCCCTGTCATAAATCAAAGAACAAGGAGCTTACTTGAGATATATGCCCAAGACCACCCAACTACTATAAATGGTCTTGTGGGGGATAATTCTGATTTGCAGAGGACTAGCTCAGAGTTTATTGAGCCTCCTCTTACCTCACTGCTGTTGAACCATTGCCATCATAACATTATCATTTGGTTCAATTTTCTGATCCACAGTCTTATGTTGAGGCTGTTGGGCATCCATCTTGGGAGTTCGCCATGGAGAAGGAGTATAACTCCCTCCTTGAGAACCAGACCTGGGATCTGGTCCCCCTTCCTTCAGGAAGGAAACTTGTCCGATGCAAATGGGTCTACAGGATGAATAATGCTGCAGATGGGCAAATCACCAAACAGAAAGCTAGGCTAGTAGCCAAAGGCTTCCAACAAGTACATGGCATTGATTATGATGAGACCTTTGTTCCAGTAGCAAAGATGGATTCCATACGCCTTAAACTTGCCATTATCGCTGCCCAAGAGTGGGAAGTACATCAGATGGATGTAAGGAATGCCTTTCTTCATGGAGACCTATCCGAGGAGATCTACATAGAGCAGCCACATGGTTTCATTTAGGATTCATCTTAGGTCTGCACACTGAAGAAATCTCTCTATGGCCTTAAGCGGGCCCTGAGAGCTTGGTATTCGAAGATGGATTTTTTTCTCTTATCAGAAAACTTTGAAAGATGTAAATCTAATTCGAATGTTTATATGCTCAGGACACATGATTCTCTTCTTATCTTAGTTTTGTATGTCGATGATCTCCTAATCACCGGTAACTCAATTTCAGCGATTGCTACAGTCAAGAGGGCCTTGCATGATAGGTTCTTGATGACGAACATGAGTCCATTACACTTCTTTCTTGGTCTTGAGATCAGCCAGGATGCCAATGGCATCAAACTCTGTTAGGATAAGTATGCACGAGATCTTCTCGAGAGATTTCGCATGATTGACTACAAGCCAACACTGACTCCTTTTCTATCTAGGGTTCGCCTTGAGGATGGAGGTGACACTCCATTAGTTGACAACACTCTCTACCAATAGCTAGTGGGAAGCTTATTGTACCTCACCCACTCCAGACCAAATCTCTCTTATGCAGTAGGGGCAGTTTCCAGATACATGCAGGAGTTGCATGAGCTACACTAGAATGATGCCAAACGCATCCTTCGATATGTGCAGGGCACCATCACCTTCGGGATTCACTATGCGGCAGGCACTACATTAAATCTCCTTGGCTTCAGAGATTCTGATTAGACGGGAGACCGCATTGATCGCAAGTCCACCTCCAGATATTCACTCAGTCTAGGATCTGGCCCTATCTGTTGGTCAAGCAAGAAGCAGGCCGCTATTGCTCTCTCTTCAGCTAAGGCCAAGTACAGAGTAGTAGTCAACCTCACCTTTCAGGCTCTGTGGCTACAACACTTCCTCACTAAGTTGGGCGTCCAGTTCCACCAACCCATTGTCATCTGGTGTGACAACTAGAGCACTCTCAAATTTTGCAAGGATCTAGTACAGTGGGAGTGGACGAAGCACATAGAGATCCATATGCACTACATCAGAGACTTAGTACATGATCAAATAATTGATTTGAAATTTTGTCCTTCAACAAAACAGACTGCAGACATCTTCACCAAGACATTCATTGAGCAGAAATTTTGCTCTCTACGTGATCATTTTGGAGTGAAGGACATAGTTGCTTAGCAACTGTCTTTTCGTCCTCTTTTCTTTTGATTACATTGTATTTTGAGGGGGGGTTTTCCCACGAGGTTTTCCCTCTTTCCTCAATTTTAGTATAAGTTGCACTGTATTTTGGGTGACCTTTGGCCTTAGTCGCCAGGGCCCATTTTCTATTTTTCCCCATAGTGATGTTCAAGGGGGTGTTGGAACTACTACACACATACATGCAGACTCTTAGTTAGAGCATGGGACTACATGCAACTACTACATACCTACATGCGGACTCTTAGTTAGAGCATGGGACTACATGCAAGATTTCTTCTACATGATTTACTCTTTGATTTACTCTTTCTTTAACTCTGCAACTGGTTAGTTCTTCTGCATGATTTACTCCCTGATTTGCTCCTTCTTTCACTCCGCAACTAGCTAGTTCTCTCCAGAACTTGTTGTAGGTGTTGAGTCTTCTCATTGATCACCACTATGGTGCATTACCTGGGATCTTCACCCAGTAATGCTACATCATGACCATTGTAACCTACTTTCTAAGGAATCATTCTTTTCTTCTTTCGATTTTCTTTTAGTGTTTTTGCTCTGCAAAACTGTTTGTTCAAACCTTTACTAGCTAGATTCATCTGTGCAGGTTTTCTAACACATTTACACTGAGAGTGGATGCCGGAAATGGAATGTTGTTGTTTGCAGCGCTTAAACTAGCAGTGGGGCAGTCTCGCCTTCCCAGCGTTACCATCCATGTTGGGCCTTGAAGCTAACAAATTGCAATCACAAGTAATTAGAAAGCATTCTCTGATTCCATCAGGTCGTTTGAAATGAGATATTGTATTTATCATTAACGCCTAATTGAATGGGAGATGAATAGATGATTACTTCAACAATAGAGTCACAAGCAGCAATGGTGAGAATGTCTGCACACGACACGACTCCACTGCAGGCTGCCTCCACTTGATTTTCAATGTTATTTATTACCTCGAAGCCTCTCGCAGAATTGGCGGTTGGGCCTGCAGTCTTTTCTCCAGTAAAGGTCGCATTGTCATCCAATACGATTGAACCATCGCACCCCTGCAGGGCAACCGAATCCAAATTTCAACACTATCAGACTAACAAAGCCGAGATGGTTAGTGATAAGTCATTATTTCCGACTAGATAAAACTCTTTCTTACGTTGACGAAGCAGTCTTGAAAGTGAAGGCAGACCAAGGACGCCCCCATTCTTTTCTCCTTAGTGACCGCCTGCTTCACCACTGATTTCACTATCGAATGCGAACTTGGACACGATTTTTCATAAAACTTTGACCTCAGCTGCCCATTCACATCGTTTATATTAATGAAGGATACAAACACAGACATTAACCCAATGCACACTAGTGCCCTCATCATCATATTTAGAATAAAACGATCAGCGCGCTTAAAACAGAAGATAGGGGCGAAATCGAGTGGTAGAAACGAGGATGTGTGCTGTGTTGGAGGCTACTGAGCTTCTTATAGACGATGCAATCCAAGTTGAAGTTGAAGAGGATTCCGCTTCTCTTGTAAAGGCAGCCTTAGTCCGCTTGACAGCAAATGAGCTGAATGTGTAACGTAGCGTGTTGACTCGTTCAACTTTTTCTTGCGAGAAGGAGAGAAGGAAAACACGTAGAAGGGGAGCAATCTGCACAAAATGTGAACCCTATGCGATGCACCGACAAAAATACATTATCCACTTTAGTGAAAGACAACATTATCCACTATCTCGGAATTTCACGTGTTTGCTCTTAACACCCGTTTCTAACAATCACACCACTTTTAATGCGGGTTGTTTTTAGTGAATTTTTTGAAGTTTTTCTGGTTAAATTTTTCTAAAAATTAATGAAAATGTATTGAAATCACAATTCAAATGTGCTAAAAATTTGTCATCATATTAAATTTATATATACAATAAAAGGCAAATCAAAATTTTGCACAAATTCTAATACCAAAAAAATTAATCTAAAAACAACTCACTTTTAATTTTCAAGTATACTGTAAGTTCCTTTTTAATTTTCAAGTATATTGTAAGTTTCTTCGAGTATATTGTAGTAAACCTAGGTGCGTGTAATGCGTGGTAAGCCTCTTTACAACGCAATATAGTGAATATGGTACAGAATCCCTCAAACAAACGTATGTGTTGTATAATAATGAATGCTCAACTAAAATTCGGGTTACCTCTTCGAATGTCAATCTTTCAGTCGCATCATATGGTTAAATAATGGAGGAGGAGAGAGACATCTATTTTGACTCAACTTCTCATTTACTGATTTTGTTTTATTCGCTGACTTTTGCAAACAAATATCTAAAATAAACGAAAACGTAAAATGACGAAGCTGATCTGTCTGATTCCTTTCACGTGCCGTCTTTACAGAGGCGAAAATTGAGTTGACAGCTCTAGGTATCGCATGTAATTATTATGTCTTTCATATTTTATTGTACGTAACATGTAGCTCTCCATTCCATACATGATTGTCCTTCGCCTGCTGGTATTGATTTTGTCTTTTGATTGCTAATTTCCCCATCGTTGCGATGAGCTGGGCGCAAACACCAACGTTTACGCTCTGCCTTATCCTTAGAGTCAATCGACATTGTTTATATTTAGCGAAGGACTTATCCATACCTTATATCTTATCATTATGATCGTTTTCAAAGAACGTAAAATTACAAGAAATAAATGTAATAATAGATCAGGGGTATTATGTATTAAAGTGTTTATATATATTGAGAGAGGAGAGTATAGGAAAATTTATTAGTAAAATACAAAGTTTTCTTTGGCATTGATGTAAATAGATTGGTT